>OY759263.1:775594-823094 GCA_963662155.1 Lamellibrachia columna
AAAGATAAACACGCTGGTTACTCGCTGCCTGGCAACAATTACTTCACGGCTGGAGTCGCCCAGCAAGTCTACCGCTTCCCAGGTACGCATCCTATAGGTTATATCAGCTTGTGCTTCATCTAAACAGTCTAATGATGTGTTGTGTGAGGTTGGCTTCCTTGTTCTCGTGTTGGCTTCCTTGTTCTCGTGTTGACAGGCTTGCGTGCTGGCTGACTGTTTGATAGGCCATTGGCACGTTGCTACGAATAACGCTTAAGTACTTCAATGAAATTTGTTATAATGTTCTGTTTTGGTAGAGGACGAGGGGTTAATTAGGAACTTTCTCGTCGTACATATTAGGGACTTCCCGTTGTATAAATATAATATGTGTTTAAATACAAGAACAAAAATACGAGAAACAGTCTTGTTACAACATCAGCTGACTTCACCATGATTTGGCTCTGGAAATTACAACTTTACAATATAGAACTCATGCATTAGGAAGCCATAGGGTATGTCGTACAGACAATGGCGACGATAATGTTGACATTGTTCAATGGGTCCTGCAGACTTCGGCTGTAACCGTGACTCGACCATGAAACTGCAGGCGCCGCCTGGTGCCAAGGCCATCCAATTCTACCTGAGCTTCTACGAAAGTCCGTGGCAGTATGCCTTCCACATCAGTAACTACTGGCGGAGTGACGGCTGGAGTAAATGGGACGGTACGTAGACAGTACGCCAGGAGTGACGGCTGGAGTAAATGGGACAGTACGTAGATAGTACGACAGGAGTGACGGCTGGAGTAAATGGGACGGTACGTAGATAGTATGGCAGGAGTGACGGCTGGAGTAAATGGGACAGTACGTAGATAGTACGACAGGAGTGAAGACTGGTGTAAATGGGACGGTACGTAGATAGTACGGCAGGAGTGACGGCTGGAGTAAATGGGACAGTACGTAGATAGTACGACAGGAGTGAAGACTGGTGTAAATGGGACAGTACGTAGATAGTATGGCAAGAGTGACGGCTGGAGTAAATGGGACAGTACGTAGATAGTACGACAGGAGTGAAGACTGGTGTAAATGGGACAGTACGTAGATAGTACGACAGGAGTGACGGCTGGAGTAAATGGGACGGTACGTAGATAGTATGGTAGGAGTGACGGCTGGAGTAAATGGGACAGTACGTAGATAGTACGACAGGAGTGACGGCTGGAGTAAATGGGACGGTACGTAGATAGTATAGCAGGAGTAACGGCTGGAGTAAATGGGACAGTACGTAGATAGTACGGCAGGAGTGACGGCTGGAGTAAATGGGACGGTACGTAGATAGTATGGCAGGAGTGACGGCTGGAGTAAATGGGACAGTACGTAGATAGTACGACAGGAGTGACGGCTGGAGTAAATGGGACGGTACGTAGATAGTATGGCAGGAGTGACGGCTGGAGTAAATGGGACAGTACGTAGATAGTACGGCAGGAGTGACGGCTGGAGTAAATGGGACGGTACGTAGATAGTATGGCAGGAGTGACGGCTGGAGTAAATGGGACAGTACGTAGATAGTACGACAGGAGTGAAGACTGGTGTAAATGGGACAGTACGTAGGTAGTACGGCAGGAGTGACGGCTGGAGTAACTGGGACGGTACGTAGATAGTATGGTAGGAGTGACGGCTGGAGTAAATGGGACAGTACGTAGATAGTACGACAGGAGTGACGGCTGGAGTAAATGGGACGGTACGTAGACAGTACTGCAGGAGTGACGGCTGGAGTAAATGGGACGGTACGTAGATAGTACGACAGGAGTGAAGACTGGTGTAAATGGGACGGTACGTAGATAGTATGGCAGGAGTGACGACTGGTGTAAATGGGACGGTACGTAGATAGTATGACAGGAGTAACGGCTGGAGTAAATGGGACGGTACGTAGATAGTATGGCAGGAGTGACGGCTGGAGTAAATGGGACGGTACGTAGACAGTACGCCAGGAGTGACGGTTGGAGTAAATGGGACGGTACGTAGATAGTATGGCAGGAGTGACGGCTGGAGTAAATGGGACGGTACGTAGACAGTACTGCAGGAGTGACGGCTGGAGTAAATGGGCGTACGTAGATAGTATGGCAGGACTGATGGCTGGAGTAAATGGGACGGTACGTAGACAGTACTGCAGGAGTGATGGCTGGAGTAAATGGGACGGTACGTAGACAGTACGTCAGAAAAATAACTGCTGGAGTAAATGGAATATTACGTAGACAATACGGTAGGGGTGATGACAACGACAGTTTTGTGTGTTCGTTTCTTCTTGGGGCATTGCACCGATGTCACACGTCTGTATGCCCACTAGTGCCCGGCCCGCGCAGGGGACTAGTGCCCGGCCCGCGCAGGGCACTAGTGCCCGGCCCCCCAGGGCACTAATGCCCACCAAGTAATTCCGTCATGTAGATCTACCAAAAAAGCAACGTGCGCAGGTGTATGAACAGCAGAGCAACAAGTCATTGTCATTCTTCAGATTACAGTTTGTTCAACTGGTTGCAAATGCCAGGCGTGCAGATATTCAAAGATATGTACCACAAAGGTAATCAAGGCAACGTTAAATTGCGGCGTCGTCGAGAAAGTACTATTTAGTATAGTACGAATAGACAAAGAGTTTCCCTAGTAAATGTTTCACAGAATTAAGACCTGTAAATAATAATGATGACGACAAAGACTACTAAGACAGCCACGTCGTAAATGTGATTTTACTTCTCTTTAACAAAGTGGAATCTCGAAAAAAAGGTGTAAAATGTAGATTGCAACATAAAACTGTGTCATGCCAAATATAGTGAAGTAGATTCTTCAGTGACGTCCTCCTCTGTCGCCATAGGTTCCTCGCCGAGAAGGAATGACGCCGAGATCCACAGCTACAACGGCGACCTGTACGCCTTCGACAGCTCGAATCGCGGCGGCAAGGATCTCATCAACAAGAAGAACGTTATTAAAACTCATCTGTACATCAAAATTACCCGTCGTTCGATCTACGTGAACAACTTTCGCGGATACCAGGTCTACATCAGGAAACGTGCCTTCAGACTCAACAGATTATTCTTCGGGTTGAACCGGGTCATCAACAGATTCAAGGGAGCGACATCGCCGGCCGACCGGATCGGTTCCGGACTGGACGCCGTCTGGATCAGTTGGCTCCTCTAGTGAATGGGTAATAATCGGATGTCACCATGCGTTACCGATTAAAGCGTTACCGATTAATCGATAGATGAAAATAACGCGTTGATTGCTCTGTATATCCTGCTATGATGCTATTCAATTTGTTATAACATTTGTTGCAAGTTCGGCTATTGGGTACAGATGCTGACATAATCGTATGTTTAATAAAATATATATTACATTGAACTAAGAACCCTAACAAATACAAAGGTACAACCTTGGTTTTTATAATTATATTGAATGTTTTCAATAACTAGTTGATGTTTTATTTAACGGCGAGTTTTCTCTGTAATATTTTGTTTGCGAATCGAACTATTTCTTTACGTATTGTTTCTTCATCTTTACTCGAAGCAAATAGGTAGCTATTGAAGCAAATAGGTAGCTATTGAAGCAAATAGGTAGCTATTGAAGCAAGTATGATTGTGTTGATGATATTTATAGTAACCATGAAGATGAAATGGGTTTCCGCTTGTATCAGTGTAATTTTTTGACAGCACATAGTGTATTCGATTATTCTACTGTTCACTCGAGCTGTTGTCAAAATAGTGGTCATTTGAGCTACTAACCGGTCGGTTTTCTCTTTTTCTGTTTTTTTAACTATGTAAGTGGAAATGCAAATAAAATGTGGGTCGAAAATATATGTTTGTTGTTTTGTTTAACCTTCGATGCTGTGTACGTTTTTTATTAGTTAAAGTAAGATTCGTCTCCTCCTTGTGACGTGAGCGGCGACAAGTCTCTGTTAAGGTGGGCGCCTGCCCTGAAATCTCTGTTAGGGGGGGAGGCGCCTATCCTGATATCTATGTTAAGGTGGGCGCCTACCCTGAAATCTATGTTAAGTGGGCGCCTACCCTGAAATCTATGTTAAAGGGGGCTCATACGTTAAAGGGGCGCCTGAAATCTATGTTAAAGGGGCGCCTTCCATGAAATATATTTTAACGTGGACGCCTGCCCTGAAATCTATGTTAAGGTGGGCGCCTACCCTGAGGTCTCTGTTAAGGTGGGCGCCTACCCTGAAATGTATGTTGAGGTGGGCGCCTACCCTGAAATCTTTGTTAAGGTGGGCGCCTACCCTGAAGTCTCTGTTAAGGTGGGCGCCTAACCTGAAATCTCTGTTGACGTGGGCGCCTACCCTGAAGTCTCTGTTGAGGTGGGCGCCTATCCTGGAGTCTCTGTTGCGGTGGGCGCCTACCCTGAAGTCTCTGTTGCGGTGGGCGCCTACCCTGAAGTCTCTGCTGCGGTGTGCGCCTACCCTGAAGTCTCTGTTGCGGTGGGCGCCTACCCTGAAGTCTCTGTTGCGGTGGGCGCCTGCCCTGAAGTCTCTGTTGCGGTGGGCGCCTGCCCTGAAGTCTCTGTTGCGGTGGGCGCCTACCATGAAGTCTCTGTTGCGGTGGGCGCCTACCATGAAGTCTCTGTTGCGGTGGGCGCCTACCCTTAAGTCTCTGTTGTGGTGGGCGCCTTCCCTGAAGTCTCTGTTGCGGTGGGCGCCTGCCCTGAAGTCTCTGTTGCGGTGGGCGCCTACCATGAAGTCTCTGTTGCGGTGGGCGCCTACCCTGAAGTCTCTGTTGCGGTGGGCACCTGCCCTGAAGTCTCTGTTGCGGTGGGCGCCTACCCTGAAGTATCTGTTGCGGTGGGCGCCTACCTTGAAGTCTCTGTTGCGGTGGGCGCCTTCCCTAAAGTCTCAGTTGTGGTGCGCCTGCCCTGAAGTATCTGTTGAGGTGGGCGCCTACCATAAAGTCTCTGTTGCGGTGGGCGCCTACCATGAAGTCTCTGTTGCGGTGGGCGCCTGCCCTGAAGTATCTGTTGCGGTGGGCGCCTACCCTGAAGTCTCTGTTGTGGTGGGCGCCTACCCTGAAGTCTCTGTTGCGGTGGGCGCCTACCCTGAAGTCTCTGTTGCGGTGGGCGCCTGCCCTGAAGTCTCTGTTGTGGTGGGCGCCTACCATGAAGTATCTGTTGCGGTGGGCGCCTACCATGAAGTCTCTGTTGCGGTGGGCGCCTGCCCTGAAGTAAACGTAATGAAACCTAAATTTATAAAGGTTTTTTTGAACTCCATTTGAACCCAAAAGCTAAAAAGTGCACAGAAAGGTCATAATTTAATTTACTATCCAAATATTAAAATTTCAGGAATATTACTGTTTGATATGGCCATGTGTTCACATAGAATATAACTTGTCAAAAAGTGCTCAAGACTTCACGGAAAAGCATTTAACCAAATTTCGACAATATTCAATTTTACCCCACAAGGAGTAACATCGTTTAAATTACAGTTGGCCAAAATGTTCATTTATTATTTATCTATATATAAAACAAAATTCATGAAATCGAATCTTTGAAGGCCTATGCTCTGCCGAAGAGTGAAAAGGCTTAAGTCAAGTAAGTCATGTAAGTCATGTAAGTTAAGTAAGTCATGAAAGTCAAGTAAGTCATGTAAATAATGAAAGTCATGAAAGTCAAGTAAGTCATGTAAGTCATGAAAGTCAGGTAAGTCAGGTAAGTCATGTAAGCCATGAAAGTCATGAAAGTCAAGTAAGTCATGTTAGTCAAGTAAGTCATGTAAGTCATGTAAGTTATGAAAGTCAAGTAAGTCATAAAAGTCAAGGAAGTCATGAAAGTCAAGTAAGTCACGAAAGTCAAGCAAGTCATGAAAGTCATGTAAGTCAAGTAAGTCATGTAAGTCAAGTTTATAACAAGATTTTAACAAGATTGCCATCCCAAATGATATGTTCCAGATGGCAAATGCAAGGAAGCCATTGGCTTATCGAGAGTCCAACAATTTTCTCATGTCTGTGTAGCCCGCCCTTATCAGATATCTGTCAATTATATTTTAAACATATTTACACTACTAGCATTAACACATTCATTTGGCAGTTTGTTCCATGCATTTATCACCCTCTGTGGGGAAGAGTACTTTCTCATGTCCAACCTACACTGTTCCTTAACTAATGCTGTTTTGTGTCCTCTGGTTCTACTGCCTTCTTTAAGTTTGAAGAACATATTCCTATCAACATCCTCATAACCGTTCACTATTTTAAACACTTCTATTTGGTCTCCTCTTAGTCTCCTGGTCTCTAGTGTTGTCAAACCACATTGTAATAAGAGTCTCTTGTAACTAAGGTCTCTCAATTTTGGAATCACTTTAGTTGCTCTTCGTTGTATTCTGTCTAGCTTGTCTATGTCTTTTTTACGATACGGCCTCCATGCTTGTATACAATATTCCAAATGTGGTCTAACTATTGCTTTGTAGAGGGGTACAATTAGCTGTTTCTCCTTATACGTGTTAGTTCTCCTAATTAGCCTTAGAATTTGATTTCCTTTCGAAGCAGCAATTCGACATTGCTCTGAAACTTTGATGTCAGCACTAATTGTTACTCCTAAGTCCTTTTCTTGTGTGGTTCTACCTAGTACATCATCCCCCATTTTATATTCTTCGTCCATGTTTCCATGTCCTATGTGTATACATTTACACTTCCCAAAATTTAATAACATTTGCCTTTTTTCTGACCATTTAACTAATTTATCTAGATCATTCTGTAAACTTTGTTTATCTATATCATTAGTAAACTTTCTGAATACGTTTGTGGCATCTGCAAATGTCAGTACTTTGTTAGATATGTCATCTTCCAAATCATTTATATATATATATTTATATATATATATATATATATATACATATATATATATATACATATATATATATATATATATATATATATATATTAAAAACAGTGTAGAGCCTAATACTGATCCCTGTGGTACCCAACTCAAAACAGATTTCCAGTTTGAAATCTCACCATCTACTATTACTCTGTCTTCTGTGTGTAAGCCACTTTTCTATCCAGTTGATTACATCATTGCCTATACCATGGGCTTTTAGCTTAAGTAACAATCTTTGATGTGGCACTTTATCGAAAGCTTTCTGAAAATCTAAGTAGACAACCTCCACTGGTGATCCGTCATCTACCCACTTTGTAATTTCTTCAAAAAAACATAAGAGATTGGTTAGACATGACCTTGCTTTTAGGAACCCATGTTGATATGTAATTTACATACAACTGATGTTAAACTCACTGGTCTGTAATGTTCTGTCTTGTTCCTCGAACTCTTCTTAAATAGCGGCGTAATGTTTGCTTCAAAAGTAAGTCAAGTAAGTCAAGTTAGGCAAGTTAGACAAGTTAGGCAAGTTAGGCAAGTAAGTCATTTAAAATTTAGGTTTTCCTATCTTGAAATCGTTCTCAAGTCAAGTCAAGTTTTTTTCGAACTATATAATTTTTTTTTATAAATTCACAACAGAAGTTATGGATCCAATAAGGAATAATGTTTTTTCATAACCGTTCAGATTTCAATCGGTTTGTTAAGTCCCTACTTCCCCATATGTTTCACCAGATATAGTAAGATATAATGTTTTCGGTTCTTAGTGATGTTCGTTTATGAACAAATGTATCGTTTGCATATCTTGTTACTATTAGCATTATGGACGTAGTTTCAATCGATAGTAAAACTGTTGATTTCATGCTACGATTCAATAAATACTCGAATACATATTAACAATGTCAATTGACCTTATGTTATTCGATTTTCTATACACTCTCACATGGAAGCACCACTACACCTCACAGGAAAACACCACTACACCTCACACGGAAACACCACTACACCTCACTGGAAAACACCACTACCCCTCACATGGAAGCACCACTACAACTCAGAGGAAAAAACCACTACCCCTCACAAGGAAGCACCACTACAACTCACAGGAAAACACCACTACCCCTCACAAGAAAACACCACTACTCCTCACACGGAAACACCACTACCCCTCACACAAAAGCACCACTACTCCTCACACGAAAGCACCACTACTACTGGTATTTTCCTGTGAGGGAAAATACTATTACCCCTCACACGGTAAAACCCCTACTCCTCACAGGAAAACACCACTACCCTCACACGGAAACACCACTACTCCTCACACGGAAACACCACTACCCCTCACACCAAAACACCACTACACCTCACACAGAAACACAACACCACACACGGAAACACCACTACTCCACACAGGGAAACACCACTAATCCACACACGGAAATACCACTACCCCTCATATGGAAACACCACTACCCCTCACACCAAAACACCACTACACCTCACACAGAAACACCACTACGCCAAACATGGAAACATCACTACTTCACACACGGAAACACCACACCTTACACAGAAACACCTCACACCAAAACACAACTACACCTCACACGGAAATACAACACCTCACACAGAAACACCGCTACACCACACATGGAAACATCACTACTCCACTCACAGAAACACTACTACTCCACACACGGAAACATCACTACTCCACATACGGAAACACCACTACCCTTTATGCAAAAACACCACTACACCTCACACGGAAACACTACTATGCCTCACACGGAAACACAACTAAACCTAATACGGAAACACCACTACACCTCACGCGGAAACACAACACCTCACACGGAAACACAGCACCTCACACGGAAACCTCTCTACACCACACACGGAAACACCACTACTCTATACACGGAACCATCACTACTTCACACACGGAAACACAACTACACTTCACACGGATAAACCACTACACCTCACACGGAAACGCAACATCTCACACGGAAACGTCACTACATCACATATGGAAACACCACTACACATCACACAGAAGCACCACTACATATCACCACTACTACGCACAATGAAACAATCACTACACCTCACACGGAAACACCACTGCCCATTACACTCTGAAGGAATGAAAACTCTGAACACTTCTCGGGTGGCAAAAGCAAACACGCTAGCGACGTTCAACATGAATCAATAAAACGGACAAAAGCCGAAAGGAACTTTTGAAACTCTTTCCACCGAAACAAAAGCGTAGCCTAAGTAAAAAACGACCTCGCGTGTTGTGCATATCTCAACACGAAGATTGCTAACAGAAATCCGCAACATCGCAAACGAGACCGTAAGATTATCTACGTTCCGTGGATTGTCGCCGTGAGAACTTTGATACATTGTTTAGATCACTTCGGCATAGCTGATTGTAACATCAAATTGTAACGTATCATAACAGGATGCACAGAGTATTCAACGCATTATTTTCATTTATTTATTCATCGTAAGCGCATGGTGACCCCAGATTATCACCCTAGGCTTACTAGAGGAGCCAACTGATCCAGACGGCGTCCAGTCCGGAGCCAATCCGGTCGGCCGGCGATGTCGCTCCCTTGAATCTGTTGATGACCCGGTTCAACCCGAAGAATAATCTGTTGAGTCTGAAGGCACGTTTCCTGATGTAGACCTGGTATCCGCGAAAGTTGTTCACGTAGATCGAACGACGGGTAATTTTGATGTACAGATGAGTTTTAATAACGTTCTTCTTGTTGATGAGATCCTTGCCGCCGCGATTCGAGCTGTCGAAGGCGTACAGGTCGCCGTTGTAGCTGTGGATCTCGGCGTCATTCTTTCTCGGCGAGGAACCTATGGCGACAGAGGAGGACGTCACTGAAGAATCTACTTCATTAGAGTTGGCATGACACAGTTTTATGTTGCAATCAGTTGAATCTACATATTACATCATTAACATGATTTCATTCTTTCTCGTGATTGCACATGTTATATATTAGCAGTATCATTACATTAGCAACGTCGCCGTGTTTAACAAGATTTAACAAGATTTAGCAAGATTGTCATCCAAGACAAACACCCAGATGGCGCGTGGACAAAGAAACACCATTGGCTTATCGAGAGTCCAACAATCTATGTGTAACCCGCCTTCCTGAGATATTTGTCAAGCATATTCACGCAACTAGCATTTACACCTTATGTGGATAATTTGGTCCATTCATTTATTGTCCTCTGTGAGAATGAGTACTTCCTGATATCCAATATACACTGATCCTTTACTAATGTTACCTGGTGGCCTCTAGTTCTACATAGGTTATCAATATTGTCATACCCATTCAATATCAATTAAATTTTATCTCCTCTTAACCTCCTTTTCTCTAGGGTTGTTAAGCCACATTCTCTTAGGCGTTCTTCACAACTAAGAACTCAATTCTGGAAACATTTTTAGTTGCTCTCCTCTTTATTCATTCAAGCGTATCTATATGTTTCTTGTGATAGGGTCTCAAACCTTCCATACAGTATTCTAAATATTCTAATATAATATTATATTCGAAGTACTCGTTCCCACAAAGGACAATAAATGGCTGGAACAACTTATCTACAGATTGTGTAAATGCTAGCAGCTTGAATATGTTTAAAGATGACAAATATATCAGACGGGCGGATAAATAATTGTAGGACACTCGATAAGCCAATGGCGTCCTTGTCCACTTCCTTGTCCACTTCCTTGTCCACTTCCTTGTCCACTTCCTTGTCCACTTCCCTGTCCACTTCCCTGTCCACTTCCTTGTCCACTTCCTTGTCCACTTCCTTGTCCACTTCCTTGTCCACTTCCCTGTCCACTTCCTGGTCCACTTCCTTGCCCACTTCCTTGTCCACTTCCTTGTCCACTTCCTTGTCCACTTCCCTGTCCACTTCCCTGTCCACTTGCTTGTCCACTTCCTTGTCCACTTCCTTGTCCACTTCCTTGTCCACTTCCTTGTCCATTTCCCATCTGGGATTTTGCATTGGATGCCAATCTTGTTAAATCTTGTTAATCCTTAAATATTAGGAACACGTTATTTTGCTGAGCAACTACGTTAGCTACACAATCTGCGTATTACATTTGATTCATTCACAAGAATAGATTCAGTGAAATTCATCAAGTAATTGTAATTCATTATCAGTCCGTTGATTTGAGCTTTCTTCTACGCTATCTACGTACCGCCCCATGTATTCCCGCCGTCACTCCTGCCGTCCTGTCTACGTAACGTTCCATTTACTCCAAAATCACTCCTGTCGTACTGTCTACGTACCTTCCCATTTACTCTAGCCGTAACTCCTGTCGTACTGTCTACGTACCGTCCCATTTACACCAGCCGTCACTCCTGTCGTACTGTCTACGTACCGTCCCATTTACAAGAGCCGTCACTCCTGTCGTACTGTCTACGTACCGTCCCATTTACACCAGCCGTCACTCCTGCTGTACTGTCTACGTACCTTCCCATTTACTCCAGCCGTCACTCCTGCTGTACTGTCTACGTACCGTCCCATTTACACTAACCGTCACTCCTGTCGTACTGTCTACGTACCGTCCCATTTACACCAGCCGTCACTCCTGCTGTACTGTCTACGTACCTTCCCATTTACACCAGCCGTCACTCCTGTCGTACTGTCTACGTACCGTCCCGTTTACACCAGCCGTCACTCCTGTCGTACTGTCTACGTACCGTCCCATTTACAAGAGCCGTCACTCCTGTCGTACTGTCTACGTACCGTCCCATTTACAAGAGCCGTCACTCCTGTCGTACTGTCTATGTACCGTCCCATTTACAAGAGCCGTCACTCCTGTCGTACTGTCTACGTACCGTCCCATTTACACCAGCCATCACTCCTGCTGTACTGTCTACGTACCTTCCCATTTACTCCAGCCGTCACTCCTGCTGTACTGTCTACGTACCGTCCCATTTACACCAGCCGTCACTCCTGTCGTACTGTCTACGTACCGTCCCATTTACACCAGCCGTCACTCCTGCTGTACTGTCTACGTACCTTCCCATTTACACCAGCCGTCACTCCTGTCGTACTGTCTACGTACCGTCCCGTTTACACCAGCCGTCACTCCTGTCGTACTGTCTACGTACCGTCCCATTTACACCAGCCGTCACTCCTGCTGTACTGTCTACGTACCTTCCCATTTACTCCAGCCGTCACTCCTGTCGTAATGTCTACGTACCTTCCCATTTACTCCAGCCGTCACTCCTGTCGTACTGTCTACGTACCGTCCCATTTACACCAGCCGTCACTCCTGCTGTACTGTCTACGTACCTTCCCATTTACTCCAGCCGTCACTCATGGCGTACTGTCTACGTACCGTCCCATTTACACCAGCCGTCACTCCTGCTGTACTGTCTACGTACCTTCCCATTTACTCCAGCCGTCACTCATGGCGTACTGTCTACGTACCGTCCCATTTACACCAGCCGTCACTCCTGCTGTACTGTCTACGTACCTTCCCATTTACTCCAGCCGTCACTCATGGCGTACTGTCTACGTACCGTCCCATTTACACCAGCCGTCACTCCTGCTGTACTGTCTACGTACCTTCCCATTTACTCCAGCCGTCACTCATGGCGTACTGTCTACGTACCGTCCCATTTACACCAGCCGTCACTCCTGCTGTACTGTCTACGTACCTTCCCATTTACTCCAGCCGTCACTCATGGCGCACTGTCTACGTACCGTTCTATTTACTCCAACCTGTCACTCCTGTCGTAATATCTACGTACCGTCCCATTTACACCAGTCTTCACTCCTGTTGTACTGTCTACGTACTGTCCCATTTACTCCAGCCGTCACTCCTGTCGTACTGTCTACGTACCGTCCCATTTACTCCAGCCATCACTCCTGCCATACTCTCTACGTACCGTCCCATTTACACCAGTCTTCACTCCTGTCGTACTGTCTACGTACCGTCCCATTTACACTAGCCGTCACTCCTGTCGCACTATCTACGTACCGTCCCATTTACACCATCCGTCACTCCTGTCGAACTGTCTACGTACCGTCCCATTTACTCCAGCCGTCACTCCTGTCGTACTGTCTACGTACCGTCCCATTTACTCCAGCCGTCACTCCTGTCGTACTCTCTACGTACCGTCCCATTTACACTAACCGTCACTCCTGTCGTACTCTCTACGTACCGCCCCATTTACACTATCCGTCACTCCTGTCGTACTGTCTACGTACCGTCCCATTTACTCCAGCCGTCACTCCTGTCGTAATATCTACATACCATCCCATTTACTCCAGCCATCACTCTGCCAGTAGTTACTGATGTGGAAGGCGTACTGCCACGGACTTTCGTAGAAGCTCAGGTAGAATTGGATGGCCTTGGCACCAGGCGGCGCCTGCAGTTTCATGGTCGAGTCACGGTTACAGCCGAAGTCTGCAGGACCCATTGAACAGTGTCAACATTATTATTAATGCATGAGTTCTATATTATAAAGTTATTATAATTTCTAGAGCCATAAAATTGTGATGTCAGCTGATATGGAAGATGTTGAGCATCATAGCACAGTGCTTCGTACACCGAGTGTTACTTTACACACTTTCACAGCGTAAAGTTGTAATCTAGAGCCACAGCGAGGAGATGACTGTTGAAGTTCGACCATGGGGGAATATGTAGAAGTATAAAAGTTGTAATCTAGAGCCACAGCGAGGTGATGACTGTTGAAGTTCGACCATGGGGGAATATGTAGAAGTATAAAAGTTGTAATCTAGAGCCACAGCGAGGAGATGATTGTTGAAATTCGACCATGGGGGAATATGTAGAAGTATAAAAGTTGTAATCTAGAGCCACAGTGAGGAGATGATTGTTGAAATTCGACCATGGGGGAATATGTAGAAGTATAAAAGTTGTAATCTAGAGCCACAGCGAGGAGATGATTGTTGAAATTCGACCATGGGGGAATATGTAGAAGTATAAAAGTTGTAATCTAGAGCCACAGCGAGGAGATGATTGTTGAAATTCGACCATGGGGGAATATGTAGAAGTATAAAAGAAAAGGAGTTTTGAGCATCAATTAGAGTTGCAAGGAAACTTTTAGAACAATGTGAAAATGCGATTTCAAAGGGTACTCGAATTATCAGACTAATTAGTAGATATAAAGAGATCATAGTTAGCACGTATACTATTGTCAATATTAAATTAAATCCTCAATAACCTAAAGTGTTGTTTTGAACACAAAACCAACATTATTCAAGGCTAACGTAGCAATCAAATTAAGACTAAATTCTGTGATGACGCCATGCCAAAGGCAGGAAAGGGCCACAAGGCACTTAATATGTGGGGCGATAGTAAATGGTAAATTGGGGGAAGATGATGGGGGAGATGCTAGGAAGAGCTTAACTCAGCCTGGGAGGACAGAGAGGAGGTTAGGTGACATATCGTAGGGAGGCAGGATGTAAGGAGACTGGGGAGATGGGATGAAAGGAGACAAGAAGGAAAGAAACGGGAGGGAAGACAATTGGAGCGGCAGGGAAGGAGATGAGAGGGAAGATGTCAGGAGGGAAGGTGACGGGAGTGCAAGTTATCCAGGATACTGGAGGGAAAGGTGACAGTTTGATGGATGAGAGGGAGATTGATAACAGTCTGCCAGGCGACAAGACTGCAGGACAGAATGTGACGGTAGGGATCCAACGGAAAAGCTATTCTGAGGTAGTGATAGAGGGGGTGAGAAAGAGAGCTAGGGTCTTTGTGGGGGACTCGATAGTTAAGAAGACGGGCAGAGTTTTTAACAAGGGAGATGACGTTGTGGTTTGCTTGCCTGGGGCCAAAATAA
Source organism: Lamellibrachia columna (assembly GCA_963662155.1). Lineage (NCBI taxonomy): Eukaryota > Metazoa > Annelida > Polychaeta > Sabellida > Siboglinidae > Lamellibrachia > Lamellibrachia columna. Next base: position 790,260 of record OY759263.1, read on the forward strand.
AGGCGACAACTGAGAGGGTAGAAAACATCGTGGGATCGGGCAAGGGTGGATCTGTTGAGGTACACGTAGGGACAAATAACCAAGAGAGGGAGGGTATGCAGGTAGTTAGTCAGAACACTACAGCAGACGCAGTTTAAGCAGGTATTTTTGTTAGGGATTTTACCAGTAATAGGAAGGACCTGTCAGAGATATAGGCATTGCCGGAGGATGGCAATTAACATGCTAGTCCAGAAGCTATGTAGGGAAGAGGAAGTTGGGTTTGTGGATTTGTGGGGGAGTTTTATTGAGAAAGCTAATATGTACATGAGGGATGGGCTTCATCTAAGTGGAAAAGGGGGCAGCAGTATTTGCCGATGAATTCTCAGCAGCAGTAGATAGTGGCATGGGTGACACAACAAATGTTTTTGGTAGTAAACATTGTTTAAACTAGATGCGCAGGGGGTTACTTAGAGGTGCCTCAAGCAGGCCACAAGTACACACAAACCAGCAACAAAATGTCCAGAAAACATCTCTGAATTTGGTTATAAATGCGAGTGTTTAAATGCAAGGAGCATAGTAAATAAGAAAAACGAATTAAACATTATGGTAGAAGATATTGACCCTCACATTATAACTGAATCATGGGCCAACATAGACATAACAGATGTTAAGTTAGGACTGGCCGGATACGTGATATTTAGGAAAGATTGAATAGGAAGAAGGGGAGGGGGAGTTATTTTATATGTAAAGGATTTCAGGCTTATGAAATAAAATTAGAAAGGGAAGCAGATCGCGATGAAGCTGTTTGGTACAAAATAGTTTCAGGAAATTCAACATTAACTATTGGATTAGTTTACTGAAGTCCAAACATAAACGAAGAGGATAACATAAAAATGCAAAACGATATAAAGGAAGTAAGTAAAGATGAATGCATAATGTGAGATTTTAACCATGGACACATCAAATGGAAATCTCTAGAATATACGGGGGTGAGGACCAACAATGTATATTTTTAATTCAGGAGAGCTTCCTTACTCAGCACGTGCTAGAACCAACCAGGGGAGAAAATGTATTAGATATAGTTTTATCATCACAAAAAGAATTAGTGGACAATGTAAAAATACATGAAACATTGCGCAACAGTGATTATAATCAAATACATTTTTACATCAATGTAAAATCAGAAAGTAAAAATAAAAACGTACAAGAGAAACTTCCACAAAGGTAAATTTAAAGATATGAGAAAATACTTAGCAAAGCTAGATGGGAATAACATGCTGATGAATAAGACCGCAATTGAATGTTGGAATATTCTAAAATATGAAATTGACAATTTATAAATTTGTTCCCTTAAAAAAAAACAAGGAAAACAGTCTAGAAAGAAACACTTGTAAAAAGAAGCTATTCGAAAAATTGTGGTCAAGCAAAACTATGTGGAGGGTTTATAGGCGTACCAGAAAGGATGAAGACAATGCAAATTACGAAGAGGCACTTAATGCAGCTACTGAAATTTGACAGTCAAAAGAAGCTAAGAGCAAAAACTAGCATGTAACATAAAACATGACAGCAAGAGTTTTTATGCATATGTCAGGAGGAAAAAACATACGAGACAAGGTCGGACCTCTAGAAGACAGTGCTGGAAATATAATATCACAAGGGTTTTTAATGGCGGAAGATTTAAATGGTTACTTCAGTTCAGTGTTTACCAGAAAGGATATTAGTTCATCACCAGTTCCAGATGCAAAATTTCAGGACACTAAATCTGACTATTTAAGGCAGTTAATTGTAACTCCAGAAATGGCAGCTAAGAAAATAAAGGCAATGAAGGATAATAAATCACCTGGAGTGGATGGAATTCCTCCAAGACTACTAATGGAAACAGTAGTACAAATCAGTATACCACATGCAGGAGTGTTATTATTAAAAGAGGGAGTTGTTCCTTTTGAATGGAAAGAAGCAAACATCATAACATTATTTAAAAGGGTTCGAAAAATAAGTCAGATAATTACAGACCACTGAGTTTAACATCAGTGATTTGTAAATTATTATAACGGTTAGTTAAAGACCATATGGTGGACATCCTTGTTAGGCATAAATTATTAAATTCATCTCAACATGGATTCCTAAAAGCGAGGTGATGCTTAACAAATATGTCATGTTTTTTGGAAGAAATCACTAAGTGGATAGACGAGGGATCGCCAGTAGATATTATCTACTTAGATTTCCAGAAAGTTTTTGACAAAGCGCCACATGAAAGATTACTACCTAAATTAAAAGCCCATGGTATCAGCGATGGCATAATCGACTGGATAGATTTAACAAGATTTGCCATCCAAGCCAAAGGCCCAGATGGCAAGTGGACAAGGAAGCCATTGGCTTATCGAGAGTCCAACAATGTTCATCTACTTATAGCCCGCCCTCCTGAGATATGTGTCAACCTTGTTTTTAAACATATTCACGCTGCTAGCAGTTACACAATCTGTAGACAATTTGTTCCATTCATGTATTGTCCTCTGTGAGAACGAGTGCTTCCTGATGTCCAATCTACATTGATCCTTTACTAATTTTACCTCATGTCCTCTAGTTCTGCTATCCTTCTTGAGTGAGAAAAACATATTTCTATCAATATTTTCATACCCATTCAATATCTTAAAAACTTCAATCTGATCTCCTCTTAACCTCCTTGTCTCTAGAGTTGTTAAATCACATTCTTTCAGGCGTTCTTCATAACTAAGGTCTCTCAGTTCTGGAATCATTTTAGTTGCTCTCCTTTGTATGCGTTCAAGCGTATTTATATCCTTCTTACGATATGGTCTCCATGCTTGTATACAGTATTCTAAATGAGGTCTAACTATTGCTTTATAAAGAGGTATAATTAACTTTTTTCCCTTGTATGTTATGTTTCTTCTAATCAATCCAAGAATTTGATTACCCTTTGAAGCTGCAATACCACACTGCTCTGAAACTTTCATATCAGCACTTATTGTAACTCCTAAGTCCTTTTCTTTTACAGTAGTACCCAGAACAGTATTTCCCATTTTATAGTTTACATTCAAGTTCCTATGTCCTGTATGTAGGCATTTACATTTCCCAAAATTGAACAACATCTGCCATTTCTCAGACCATTTCACTAATCTGTCTAGATCGTTTTGTAAATGTTGTTTATCACCATCAGTATTAACCTTTCTAAACAGTTTTGTGTCATCCGCAAATTTCAGTACGTTACTTGTTATACTGTCGTCCAAGTCATTGATATAAATTAAGAATAATATAGGTCCTAATACTGATCCTTGAGGTACCCCACTCAAAAAAGATTTCCAATTTGAAACTTCTCCATCTACTACAACTCGTTGTCTTCTGTCAGTCAGCCATTGTTCTATCCAGTCAGTTATGCTATCCCCGATACCATGGGCTTTTAATTTAAGTAGTAATCTTTGATGTGGCACTTTGTCAAAAGCTTTCTGAAAATCTAAGTAGATAATATCTACTGGCGATCCCACGTCTATCCACTTAGTGATTTCTTCCAAAAAACATAACATGTTTGTTAAGCATGACCTCGCTTTAAGGAATCCATGTTGAGATGAATTTAATAATTTATGCTTAACGAGGAATTCCACCATATGGTCTTTAATTAACCTTTCTAATAATTTACAAATCACTGACGTTAAACTCACTGGTCTGTAATTCTCTGACTTATTTCTCGAATCCTTTTTAAATAATGGTATGATGTTTGCTTCTTTCCATTCAAACGGAACAACCCCCTCTTTTAATGACAAGTTGAAAACTCTTGCAAGTGGTATACTGATTTGTTCTACTGTTTCCATTAGTAATTTTGGAGGAATCCCATCCACTCTCGGTGATTTGTTATCCTTCATTGCCTTTATTTTCTTAGCTACCAATTCTGGAGTTACAACTAACGGACCTAAATAGTCAGATTTAGCCCCTTGAAATTTAGCATCAGCAACTGGTAATGAACTAATATCTTCTTTGGTAAACACTGAACTGAAGTAACCATTTAGGTCTTCCGCCATTAAAAACCCCTGTGATATTATATTTCCAGCACTGTCTTCTAGAGGTCCAACCTTGTCTTGTACGTTTTGTTTACTCCTGACATATGCATAAAAACTCTTGCTGTCATGTTTTATGTTACATGCTAGTTTTTGCTCATAGCTTCTTTTAGATTGTCTGATTTCAGTTGTAGCTGCATTAAGTGCCTCTTTGTATTTTGCGTAGTCTTCGTCCTTTCTGGTACGCCTATAAACCCTCCACATAGTTTGTTTTAGCATTATTTTTCTAATAGCCTCTTTTGACAAGTGTTTCTTTCTACACCGTTTTCCTTGTTTTTGGAAGGGAACAAATTTATCGATGATACTCTCAATTTCATATTTTAGAATATTCCAACATTCAATTGCGGTCTTATTCATCAGCATGTTATTCCAATCTAGCTTTGCTAAGTATTTTCTCATATCTTTGTAGTTACCTTTGTGGAAGTTTCTCTTGTACGTTTTCTTATTTTTACTTTCTGATTTTACATTGATGTCAAAATGTATTTGATTATGGTCACTATTACCCAATGGTTCAAATATTTTTACATTGTCCACTAATTCTTTTTGTGATGACAAAACTATATCTAATACATTTTCTAGCCTGGTTGGTTCTAGTACGTGCTGAGTAAGAAAGCTATCCTGGATTAAAAATAGAAATTGTTGGTCCTCAATCCCTGTGCTCTCTAGAGAATTCCATTGTATGTGTCCATGGTTAAAATCTCCCATTATGATACATTCCCCTTTACTAACTTCCTTTATAGCTGTTTTTATTTTTGTGTTGTCCTCTTCGTTTATATTTGGACTTCGGTAAACTAATCCAATAGTTAATTTTGAATTTCCTGAAACAATTTTGCACCAAACAGCTTCATCGCAATCTGCTTCCCTTTCTAGTTTTATTTCATAAGTCTGAATAGATTCTTTAACATATAAAATAACTCCCCCGCCCCTTCTTCCTATTCGATCTTTCCTAAACATTACATATCCTGTCAGTCCTAATAGAACAATGTCTGACTGACAGAAGACAGTGTTTTGTAGTAGATGGAGGGGTTTCAAACTGGAAATCAGTTTTGAGTAGGGTACCACAAGGATCAGTATTAGGACTTGTATTATTCTTAATATATATCAATGACTTGGACGACAATATAACAAGCAACGTACTGAAATTTGCAGATGACACAAAAGTGTTTAGAAAGGTTAACACTGATGGTGATAAACAACATTTACAAAATTATATAGACAAATTAGTTAAAAGGTCTGAAGAATGGCAGATGTTATTAAATTTTGGGAAATGTAAATGCCTACACACAGGACACGGGAACTTGGATATATACTATAATATGAGAGATACTGTTCTAGGTACTATTGTAACAGAAAAGTACTTAGGAATACACAATAGGTGCTGATATGAATGTTTTAAAGCAATGTCGTATTGCAGCTTCAAAGGGTAATCAAATTATTGGGTTGATTAGGAGAAACATAACATACAAGGAAAAAACCTAATTATACCTCTGTATAAAGCAATAAAGTTAGACCTCATTTAGAATATTCTGTGGAGCACATAATCGTAAGAAGGATATATATATACGCTACGACGTATACAGAGGAGAGCAACTAAAATTATTCCAGAACTGAGAGACCTTAGTTATGAAGAACGCCTGAAAAAAGTGGTTTAATAACTCTAGAGACAAGGAGCTTAAGAGGAGATCAGATTGATCAAGTTTTTAAGATATTGAATTTTTATCAAAATATTGATTAAAATATGTTTTTTTCACTCAAGAAAGATAGCAGAACTTGAAGACATGAGGTAAAATTAGTAAAGGATAAGTGTAAATTGGATATCAGGAAGTATTCATTCTCGCAGAGGACAATCAATGAAACAAACTGTCTACGGATTGTGTCACTGCCAGCAGCGTGAATATGTTTAAAGAGAGGGTTGACACATATATCAGGAGGGCGGGTTACACGTAGACAAACATTGTTGGACTCTCGATAAGCTAATTACTTCCTTGTCCACATGCTATCTGGGCCTTTGGCTTGGATAACAAATCTTATTAAATCTTTTTAAATATATCACGTATAAAGGCACGCCCATTTCAGCAAGGTAATCGCTAGGCCTCATTTGAAATATTGCAAACAAGTATGGGTGCCACATCGTAAGAAAGACATGCATAAACTAAATAGAAGACAAGTTAAGTTGATTCTGAAACTACAGGGCACAGAGTACCATTTCGTAAAATAACAGTGTTGATTGTGCTCATTCTCCAGAGGTCAATGAACACACAATCTACTGATTGTGTTAATTAACCTGTGTCAATATTAAAAAAAATAAATAGCCTGTTAGACTGCCAGTCTTCCATCCTGCCAGCCTGCCAACCTACCATCCTGCCAGCCTATCATCATGCCAGCCTGCCAGCCTACCATCCTGCTAGCCTGCCAGCCTACCATCCTGCCAGCCTGCTAGCCTACCATCCTGCCAGCCTGCCAGCCTACCATCCTGCCAGCCTACCATCCTGCCAGCCTACCACCTGCCAGCCTACCATCCTGCCAGCCTACCACCTGCCAGCCTACCATCCTGCCAGCCTACCATCCTGCCAGCCTATCATCCTGCCAGCCTACCATCCTGCCAGCCTACCATCCTGCCAGCCTACCATCCTGCCAGCCTATCATCCTGCCAGCCTACCATCCTGCCAGCCTATCATCCTGCCAGCCTACCATCCTGCCAGCCTACCACCTGCCAGCCTGCCAGCCTACCAGCCTACCATCCTGCCAGCCTGCCAGCCTATCATCCTGCCAGCCTACCATCCTGCCAGCCTATCATCCTGCCAGCCTACCATCCTGCCAGCCTACCACCTGCCAGCCTGCCAGCCTACCATCCTGCCAGCCTGCCAGCCTACCATCCTGCCAGCCTACCACATGCCAGCCTGCCAGCCTGAGTATCACGAACCCAAAATCCAAGAAACGTTGCAGGTGGCCTACCTGGCCAACGGTGCTGTTGTTGGAGGACTCCAGCCGTGAAGTATTTGTTGCCGGGCATCGAGTAGGCGGTGTGTTTATCTTTGAACCAGCTCACAGACTTGGCTACAACAAGCAACGACGACGTGTAACACGTGGTTCCTAACAACCTTGTTCAGTCCGTAACAACCTTGTTAAGTCCGTCGTCACAAGACATTCAGTGGAAATGATAATGTAGATTATAAGACATCAAACTGTTGCCATTCAACAGACCTGCCACTAATGTGTTGGGGGCCTGTTGGCGTTAAATGTCGAGGCATATATTGTGATGTAGAATAGCATTGGAATAAAATACATTTTACAGTACCAATTGTTATTGAAACAATTGTTATCTTAGGCAAATGAACATGGAAGTATGATCAGTAACAGCGGCATATATATAACAGTCACATTCTAACCAGATTTATTAATCTGATTTAACCAATACAGAAACATGATATGACATGAACATGACATGAACGGTGAATATTTGCTGGCGTTTTCTGTATTGACTTCCCCGGTGGCTTTCCCGGTTAAACGAATTTGTTGTGTTCTGTTTAGATCTTCATCTCTGTAAATCTGTTTTCCTCTAGTTCTGTCACCTTCTAATTTTGTCTCCCTCTAGTTCTGTCTCCCTCTAGTTTTGTCTCCCTCTAGTTCTGTCTCCCTCTAGTTTTGTCTCCCTCTAGTTCTGTCTCCCTCTAGTTCTGTCTCCCTCTAGTTCTGTCTCCCTCTAGTTCTGTCTCCCTCTAGTTCTGTCTCCCTCTAGTTCTGTCTCCCTCTAGTTCTGTCTCCCTCTAGTTTTGTCTCCCTCTAGTTTTGTCTCCCTCTAGTTCTGTCACCTTCTAGTTCTGTCTCCCTCTAGTTCTGTCTCCCTCTAGTTCTGTCTCCCTCTAGTTTTGTCTCCCTCTAGTTTTGTCTCCCTCTAGTTTTGTCTCCCTCTAGTTTTGTCTCCCTCTAGTTCTGTCACCTTCTAGTTCTGTCACCTTCTAGTTCTGTCTCCCTCTAGTTCTGTCTCCATCTAGTTTTGTCTCCCTCTAGTTTTGTCTCCCTCTAGTTTTGTCTCCCTCTAGTTTTGTCTCCCTCTAGTTCTGTCACCTTCTAGTTCTGTCACCTTCTAGTTCTGTCACCTTCTAGTTCTGTCACCTTCTAGTTCTGTCTCCCTCTAGTTCTGTCTCCCTCTAGTTCTGTCTCCCTCTACTTCTGTCTCCTTCTAGTTTTGTCTCCCTCTAGTTCTGTCTCCCTCTCGTTCTGTCTCCCTCTCGTTCTGTCTCCCTCTAGTTCTGTCTCCCTCTAGTTCTGTCTCCCTCTCGTTCTGTCTCCCTCTAGTTCTGCCTCCCTCTACTTCTGTCTCCCTCTAGTTCTGTCTCCCTCTCGTTCTGTCTCCCTCTAATTATGTCTCCCTCTAGATCTATCTCCCAGTAGGTCCGCAATTCTGTAATTTTATTTTCCTGTAGTTTGTAATTTTGTTTTCCCATAAGTTCTGTCTCCCTGTAGCTCTATCTCCCTGTAGTTCTGCCTCCCTCTAGTTCTGCCTCCCTCTAGTTATATCTCTCTCTAGTTCTGTTTCCCTTTAGAGCCTCCCTCTAGTTCTGTCTCCCTCTAGTTCTGTCTTCCCCTAGTTCTGACTCCCTTTATTTCTGTCTCCCACTAGTTATGTCTCCTTCTAGTTCTGATTCCCTCAAGTTCTGTCTCCCTTTAGTTCTACCTCCCTGCAATGTTGTCTCCCTGTAGTTCTGTCTCCCTCTAGTTCTGTCTCCCTGTAGTTCTGTCTCCCTCTAGTTCTGTCTCCCTGTAGTTCTGTCTCCCTCTAGTTCTGTCTCCCTGTAGTTCTGTCTCCCTCTAGTTCTGTCTCCCTCTAGTTCTGTCTCCCTGTAGTTATGTATCTTTCTAAGTATGTCTCCTCTAGTTATGTCTCCCTCTAGTTCTGTCACCACCTAGTTCTGTCTCCCTCTAGTTCTGCCTCCCTATAGTTCTGTCTCCCTCTAGTTCTGCCTCCCTCTAGTTCTGCTCCCTCTAGTTCTGCCTCCCTCTAGTTCTGTCTCCCTCTAGTTCTTCCTCCATATAGTTCTATCTCCCTCTAGTTCTGTCTCCCTGTAGTTCTGTCTCCCTCTAGTTCTGTCTCCCTCTAGTTTGTCTCCCTCTAGTTCTTCATCCATATAGTTCTATCTCCCTCTATTTCTTCCTCCATATAGTTCTATCACCCTCTAATTATTCCTCCATATAGTTCTATCTCCCTCTAGTTCTTCCTCCATATAGTTCTATCTCCCTCTAGTTCTGCCTCCCTCTAGTTCTTTGTCTTTTTATTTCAGTCTCTCTCTCTCTCTCTCTAATTCATTTTCCCTCTAGTTCTGTCACCCTCTAGATATGTCTCCCTCTAGTTATATTTCTCTGCATTTCTTTCACCCTCTAGTTTTTTCACCCTTTAGTTATGTGTGTCTCTATTTCTGTCACCCTCTAGATATGTATCCCGTCTAGTTCTGTCACCATCTAGTTTTCTCACCATCTAATATTCTCTCACCCTCTAGTCCTGTGTCTCTGTATTTCTGTTTCCCTCTAATCATATATCCGTATATAGCTATCATCATCATCTTCATCTGGCCGCCCTATGATGGTTCAGTGATAGTTGTCCTCCACTCGTCTCCTTTGGTGTATGTCCTGCAAAACGTTTTCAAGTTCAAGAATGGTTAACCCAAATGCAAACGTGTGGTGTTTTTGGATACGTTTGACGTGGTCTTCCTTCCCTTATTTCTCCACGCTGTTGCCAAGCAACCAGTTCTATCATCACTTCATCACTTCTGGAGCAGTCACCTACAACTCACGCTCGCCTCCATCTAATTGTCTCTGTGGTCAGTCGCTGTAATGATTCTTTTCGTTAATTGAGCCTTTAGACGGTTCAACGTAGAATGAACTACGTATGACGTTTAACGAACTTTCAATAATTCCAACAATTCAGCCCTGTTGACCCATGATGCCTTTCGTCTACATGTGTTCCGCTTTAAGTGAACGTTGCACTGTCTTAACCTGTGGTTATTCACTAATGTATAGGATATGTGCTGGTCAGACGGACAAATACACTTAGAGAGATGATGGTAGTGTAGTCCGGTGTCTAGCAACAATAATTGAGATGACTGGTCTCTCAACTCACCTGCACACGGGATGCAGGTGCGAGACCTCTTGCGACACGTCTTGGCCAGGTTATCCCACTTGCTTCCTGAAGGACAGGGCATCTTCAACAGCTGACCGCCGTGACTGGAGCAACTGATGTACTTGGAGCACGACGTACAAGACTGGAAGTTGCCCCCGTTGCGACCGGCACAAGACCGGACACAGGACGGCCCCGTCGTCATGCAGGACACGTTCGCTGTAAAGACCACCGTGCTATGCAGAATTAGCATGCTGCTGCAACTGCTACTGCTGCAACTGCTGCAACTGCTGCTGCAACTGCTGCAGCAACTGCCGCTGCTGCTGCAACTGCTGCTGCTGCTGCAACTGCTGCTGCTGCTGCTGCTGATGCAGATGCTGCTGCACCTGCGGCTGCTGCTGTATTAATAAATATTAATGGCTGTGATAATTTTCGTTCTTTCCTTAGCACACGAAGCTTCAAATTTATTATCATAACAAGAATGGTATTTAATTGTTATAATTATCACAGAAAGTTGAACAATGCTTTATTGCGTAAATATATTTGCGTTGATATCAATATGCAACATAAAAACCTTTTCATACCATCATAATCGAACTCTGACGGCGTCTGATAAAAATCCCGTGTTGCGTCTGAAAGAAGGAAGACGGTGGTCTGTAATAGCTAGACACAGTCGTGTAAACATCTTATGATATCGCTGTACAATTCTTTTCTACATAAATCCGCGGCATTTTTTTTTTTAGACATATGGAAGTTTGCTACTATAACTACTGTTTTATTATGTGTCGACATGACCAAATGACGTCATACCAGTCATCCAAACTCATGTAAACATGTCACGAACTCCAAATCAAAGAAGTGCGGTGATGTAACTAATAAATGAATTACTTATTTACTCCAGCAAAGATCAAATAAATGTTCTAGTTCGGCAGTCAACATGCTATTTAACCCCGGTAAACTAAAAACAAACATTATTCCAATTTTAAAAAAGATGACCCATTATTATTTGAAAAGTACAGGCCTATTTCCCTTCTTCCTACTATATCAAAAGTATTTGAGAAAATAATTTTTATTCAATTATCTTCATATTTTAATGACTTAAAATTCATTTTTCATAATCAGTATGGCTTCAGACCTAAACATTCAACTGAATATGCCGCACTTGAGCTTACTGATAGAATTATAATGCAATTGGATAAAAATGATGAACCTATTAGTATATTTATCGACATGTCTAAGGCATTTGATACAATTGACCACAACATTTTATTAAATAAATTAAAATACTATGTCCTAGAAGGGGCAATTCTGCAACTATTTAAAAGTTATTTAAAAATAGAAAACAGTATATTGAAATAGACGAAATAAAGTCAGACATATGATTTCTCATAAGCCATTCATATATTTGCTTTCATTAAGTATGCCGATGATACAACATTATCTAGCGCTTTAAAATCTTTAAATGACAACACACACAATAAAAACATACAATCCGTAATAAATGAAGAACTTTCTACAGAAAATGAAAGGCGAAACATTAATAAATTATTCCTAAATAAAAACAAATCAAAATACATGATCATTCATACGCCCAATAAAAGCGTAGAGACTCTTGTGCTTAAAATAGATAATATAAATATTGAAAAAGTAGATGAATTTTACTTTTAAGATTGACCTTGGACACAAACCTAAATTGAAAAAAAAAACACTGAAAAAGGATCAAATAAGTGTTCCAAAAATGTGCAATTGAATAGATTAAAACACGTACTACAAATAAAAATAAAATCTATTTTATATAACTCATTAATATTATCACACATTAATTATTGCATTATGGCATGGGACTATCAGGGAAACAGAATTATGATAATAAAAAAGCAGTGCGATTAATAACCCTAAGTAGATATAATGCACATACTGAACCACATTTTTAAAAGTTTACTTATTAAAAGTAGAAGATATATTAAGGTTACAAGAAATAAAATTTTAGTTTAGATACATTCATAAAAATATACCGGTTTATTTACTAACCTGGCCAATTGTCCCAAATACACAACTACAACACTCAGAATTTTTTTTAATATTTATATATTTTTAGAAATAAGCATGAGTTTGCAACGAAATATATCAAATATTACTTGCCACATGCAATAAATGACACTCCTGATTTAGTCAGAATAAATATACACCCATAGTTTACGAGGCTTCATATTTTATGTGAAAAATTATTTCTTACAAAAATATAATTATATGTGCACAAAACCAAATTGTTACACATGTCAGTAAAACAATTAAATAATATAAGATCTGATGCTAATGTATAAATGATTAGACTGTAGCAAATTATACTAGCAATACACGCATTCGTTTAAGTACATATAAATGCACATGCGACACAAACTACCCGATAACTCTCACACGCATACGCACACATTTACGCACACACACGCACGCACGCACGCACGTACGAACGCAATCACGCACGCACGCACGCACGCACGCACGCACACACACACACACACACACACATACACACACACACGCGCGCGCGCACGCATGCACGCACGCACACACACACACACACAAACGCATACACACACGCACACGCACACACACACACGTACACGCACGCACGCACGCACACGCACACACACACACACACACACACAAACACACACACGCACACAGTGTTACTACGCCCTCGGCCCGCGATGACTCTTTACTCCCTGTATGTTACTACGCCCTCGGCCCGCGATGACTCTTTACTCCCTGTGTGTTACTACGCCCTCGGCCCGCGATGACTCTATTACTCCCTGTGTGTTACTACGCCCTCGGCCCGCGATGACTCCATTACTGCCCGTGTGTTACTACGCCCTCGGCCCGCGATGACTCTATTACTCCCCGTGTGTTACTACGTCCTCGGCCCGCGATGACTCCATTACTCCCCGTGTGTTACTACGCCCTCGGCCCGCGAAGACTCTATTACTCCCCGTGTGTTACTACGCCCTCGGCCCGCGAAGACTCTATTACTCCATGTGTGTTACTACGTCCTCGGCCCGCGATGACTCTATTACTCCCCGTGTGTTACTACGCCCTCGGCCCGCGATGGATACTAGATGCCATCTCCTCGACCCAACTACTTACTCCACTTGTGCGGTTCATCGACGGGCGTCAGGTCCGGCATCTGGAAGGCAGCGGTCAAAGGAGACGTTACTAGGGCGACCCATAGGGCGACCCATAGCGCGCTCAGGACATGCGACACGACAGAACCTTCCATCTTCGCTGCAATGCTTCAAACGTTAAATGTTAGAAGACTTTTGTAGCCGAACGAGCCCAATCAATCACAGGGTCGTGGGCGGCGAGTTCTCGCGCTGACGCACACGGCTGCCTTTTGACGCACGAAACTGTTGTAAACTTCCCGTTGCTTGTTGTTCTCATCTTTATTCCTGTAATCCGGGGTGAGGCTGACACCGATACCTCTTTATCCCTGTAGTCCGGGGTGAGGCTGGCACCGATACCTCTTCATCCCTGTAGTCCGGGGTGAGGCTGGCACCGATACCTCTTTATCCCTGTAGTCCGGGGTGAGGCTGGCACCGATACCTCTTTATCCCTGTAGTCCGGGGTGAGGCTGGCACTGATACCTCTTTATCCATGTAGTCCGGGGTGAGGCTGGCACCGATAACTCTTTATCCCTGTAGTCCGGGGTGAGGCTGACACAGATACCTCTTTATCCCTGTAGTCCGGGGTGAGGCTGACACTGATACCTCTTTATCCCTGTAGTCCGGGGTGAGGCTGACACTGATACCTCTTTATCCCTGTAGTCCGGGGTGAGGCTGGCACCGATACCTCTTTATCCCTGTAGTCCGGGGTGAGGCTGGCACTGATACCTCTTTATCCCTGTAGTCCGGGGTGAGGCTGGCACTGATACCTCTTTATCCCTGTATTCCGGGGTGAGGCTGACACTGATACCTCTTTATCCCTGTAGTCCGGGGTGAGGCTGGCACCGATACCTCTTTATCCCTGTAGTCCGGGGTGAGGCTGGCACTGATACCTCTTTATCCCTGTAGTCCGGGGTGAGGCTGGCACTGATACCTCTTTTATCCCTGTAGTCCGGGGTGAGGCTGACACTGATACCTCTTTATCCCTGTAGTCCGGGGTGAGGCTGACACTGATACCTCTTTATCCCTGTAGTCCGGGGTGAGGCTGGCACCGATACCTCTTAATCCCTGTAGTCAGGGGTGAGGTTGGCACCGATACCGGTAGTCGATTTTCCCCCTTCTTCTTCGTCACTGATCCCGTTTCACAGCCGTCTCCACCAACCATCTCCACTCCCCTTCCCCTCGCTCTCATTCTCCACTCTCCTTCCCCTCGCTCTCATTCTCCACTCCCCTTCCCCTCGCTCTCATTCTCCACTCCCCTTCCACTCGCTCTCATTCTCCACTCCCCTTCCCCTCGCTCTCATTCTCCACTCCCCTCCCATTCCCTCCAAATATCTCTTAACAGTCATCCCATCTCAAGATCGGTCTTCCTCTTCTCCTCCACACTTTATTCGATGGCAGTTTGTCAATTCGTCGTACACGGAATATTATAGTGAAATGCGTATGCAAGACTTTCTTTGTATCTAATCGTTCCGAAGCCAGTTTTCAACGTCCGACCTCGGTCTCGATCAAGTCCAACGCCGACTGCAGAGAGAGTGACGGAGAATACCAAAGACTATTAAGTTCACGTGCGCGACGCACAACACAGCACTACACAGCACAGCACTACACAGCATTGCACAACACAACACAGCACAACAAAGCACAACACAGCACAACACAGCACAGCACAGCACAGCATTGCACAACACAACACAACACAACACAGCACAGCACAGCACAGCATAGCACAACACAACACAACACAGCACAACACAGCACAGCACAGCATTGCACAACACAACACAACACAACACAGCACAGCACAGCACAGCATAGCACAACACAACACAGCACAGCACAGCATAGCACAACACAACACAGCACAGCACAGCACAGCATTGCACAACACAACACAACACAACACAACACAGCACAGCACAGCACAGCACAGCATAGCACAACACAACACAACACAACACAGCACAGCACAACACAACACAACACAACACAGCACAACAAAGCACAACACAGCACAGCACAGCACAGCATAGCACAACACAACACAACACAACACAACACAACACAGCACAGCACAGCACAGCATAGCACAACACAACACAGCACAGCACAGCACAGCATTGCACAACACAACACAACACAACACAGCACAGCACAGCACAGCACAGCACAGCATAGCACAACACAACACAGCACAACACAACACAGCACAGCACAACACAACACAACACAGCACAACAAAGCACAACACAGCACAGCACAGCACAACACAGCACAACACAACACAACACAACACAGCACAACAAAGCACAACACAGCACAGCACAACACAGCACAACACAACACAGCACAACACAGCACAGCACAGCATTGCACAACACAACACAGCACAACACAGCACAGCACAGCATTGCACAAGACAACACAACACAACACAGCACAACACAGCACAGCACAGCATAGCACAACACAGCACAAGACAACACAGCACAACACAGCACAACACAGCACAGCACAACACAACATAACACAACACAAGACAACACAGCACGCTTGGTCGTTTTTATCTAGCTTTTTTGTTTCGGTGGAAAGAATGTAAATGTTTCAAGCGTCGCTTTGCGTGTTTGTGTGTGCAACTTTAGCGTCGTAAAGCACACAGGCGTCTGTAATCGCTCGTTGTTTTCACAATTGATGTTACTCGAGCAACTAAATGATAGCACAGACGACATTTGACATTTCGATTTTACAGTTCCATGAGATATTGAATGTCGCGAGCGGTTTTGTTTTTGCGCGTCCAGGGTGGGGAAATAGGACCCACACTATTCGTCAGAACACGGCCTATTTTGCCCAAGATATTCATGTTTTCGTTAAGGTGAGCGGAGCGCTCTTAACCGCTTCGGTGCGACCTCGGGGGATAGCGTCATAAACCCGGCCACACTCGACGCGACACGATCAGACGTCTTGGAATAATCTTGACCAATCTTGTCTCGTCGTGACCCGCCGCACGTGTCCCGGTGATTCGTCGTGGCCTAGTTGTAGAACTGTTTTCCAAAAAAAAAGATGACGATGACGAAGCGTAGCAAAATGAGAAGAAGAAAGCTAAATGCTGTGAGGCCTGCTACCGTGGCTGTCTTGATGAAGGAAGGAAGGACTGAAGTCAATGCTGTGTGTGAGACCTGCTAGCGTGGCTGCCTTGAAGAAGGAAGGCAGGACTGACGTCAATTTTGTGTGTGAGGCCTGCTAGCGTGGCTGTCTTGAAGAAGGAATGAAGGACTAAGGTCAATGCTGTGTGTGAGGCCTGCTAGCGTGGCTGTCTTGAAGAAGGAAGGAAGGAAGGACTGACGTCAATGCTGTGTGTAAGGCTTGCTAGCGTGGCTGTCTTGAAGAAGGAAGGAAGGACTGACGTCAATGCTGTGTGTGAGGCCCTGTGTGGAGAAGAGGGAAGAACTGACGTCAATGCTGTGCGTGAGGCCCTGTGTGGAGAAGAGGGAAGGACTGACGTCAATGCTGTGCGTGAGGCCCTGTGTGGAGAAGAGGGAAGAACTGACGTCAATGTTGTGCGTGAGGCCCTGTGTGGAGAAGAGGGAAGAACTGACGTCAATGCTGTGCGTGAGGCCCTGTGTGGAGAAGAGGGAAGAACTGACGTCAATGATGTGCGTGAGGCCCTGTGTGGAGAAGAGGGAAGAACTGACTTCAATGCTGTGCGTGAGGCCCTGTGTGGAGAAGAGGGAAGAACTGACTTCAATGCTGTGCGTGAGGCCCTGTGTGGAGAAGAGGGAAGGACTGACGTCAATGTTGTGCGTGAGGCCTGTGTGGAGAAGAGGGAAGGACTGACGTCAATGCTGAGCGTGAGGCCCTGTGTGGAGACGAGGGAAGGACTGACGTCAATGCTGTGTGTGAGGCCCTGTGTGGAGAAGAGGGAAGGACTGACGTCAATGCTGTGCGTGAGGCCCTGTGTGGAGAAGAGGGAAGGACTGACGTCAATGCTGTGTGTGAGGCCCTGTGTGGAGAAGAGGGAAGAACTGACGTCAATGCTGTGCGTGAGGCCCTGTGTGGAGAAGAGGGAAGGACTGACGTCAATGCTGTGTGTGAGGCCCTGTGTGGAGAAGAGGGAAGAACTGACGGCAATGCTGTGTGTGAGGCCCTGTGTGGAGAAGAGGGAAGAACTGACGTCAATGCTATGCGTGAGGTCCTGTGTGGAGAAGAGGGAAGGACTGACGTCAATGCTGTGTGTGAGGCCCTGTGTGGAGAAGAGGGAAGAACTGACGTCAATGCTGTGTGTGAGGTCCTGTGTGGAGAAGAGGGAAGGACTGACGTCAATGCTGTGTGTGAGGCCCTGTGTGGAGAAGAGGGAAGGACTGACGTCAATGCTGTGTGTGAGGCCCTGTGTGGAGAAGAGGGAAGAACTGACGTCAATGCTGTGTGTGAGGTCCTGTGTGGAGAAGAGGGAAGGACTGACGTCAATGCTGTGTGTGAGGCCCTGTGTGGAGAAGAGGGAAGGACTGACGTCAATGCTGTGTGTGAGGCCCTGTGTGGAGAAGAGGGAAGGACTGACGTCAATGGCACGGAGGAGAGGGAGCCTTCAGCAAGTTGAACTAGCAGGCGAAGAAGGACATTGCTATTCAATTCATATTCTTATGGCTGACATGAGCAGTTGGCACAAGCAAATAGTCGTAAGTTTCCCCATAAGGAATCTCTTGGCGGGAAATGTTCTTCGTGGAGTTTTAACGAATATTTTTCTATTGGTCGCGCCACCTATCGAATGCTTTGATTACCACTCACCAGTTCACTGTTGGCGATAGCAGCGACTATCCAGGCTCCATGATGTGGCGCCTTTGTTTGTCGCATACACCAGAACCTGGATCAAACTTGAAAGCGAACTTAACCCAGCCAGCACGCCGTCATCGGCCCGAGGGCGGATATCAGCGGCTGGCAGGCGGCAGTGCTCGGCAGGCGCTTGCCGATCACAGCCCGCTTCCCAGCCGCAGATGCGGCGCTAGCACTCGCGGGAGGTGATTTATCAGTACTCGGACCGAGGGAGGCCCGAGCACTGATTTCTGACGCGCGCCGTATACCTATGATTTATTACTTGTATTAAATTTCGCATGTGGTGTAGGGGAATGTTTCCCGCGCGATTACGCACCATGCTAGAAGCGAAATAAAATTAAGAGAAACTAAAATTCGTATGAACTGTGTTATTATTCTTACAAAAAATTAACAAGCCATGACAATTACGTGTGTTAGCTCCAGATGCTTACACTATTCACTGAACATTACTATTGTTAAAAATAATCTTTACTGCGAGTCTACCCGGGCCCATACCGCCATATTTGAAGTCCGCTGTTTTACCGTTATAATTTTATATGCGACTGGCGCGCCGCAAGACAAGGTACGTGTTTACAAATTCCTTTGTGAATCTTTGGCTGTATTTTGTACTATCCAATACATTGATTTTTAGCATTATATAAATATATAAATTATGGTAATCGTTTACTTAACTGGCCTAAATTATTAGGACTTTATGCCGTCGGTTTTTCCAGCATTTTTGTACCTGAATGCGTTCCTTACACTATTCCGCATATGTTCCACTAAAAAAATGTCATATATTCTTTAAAAATATTGTGTTTTAGGCCACTTTTAATCAGTTTTACACATCAAAACAGCGGAACCAATTGCATGATAAACATGGCGCGTGTGCGATTTGCGCATTAGTCACGCCTCGGTGCCATCAGAACCGCGAAGGCGATCTTTGTGTGTATCGCGCGTACAATTACGCATCGTAAAAAATTAAGATAAAAAAAAGTAAGAAAAAGAGAAAGTAAGCTCAAACAAATTTTCAAACGAAAGAATTCTACAAAAAATAAAAAATTCTCCGCAGTTTTTATATTAAACGCAACATTTGTAGAGCACATACAGTCACTTGTAACGTAATATTTCATCTTTTATTTAATTAAATATTTGATGTTGCAAATATTGTTTTTTTTTTTAAATTATTTGGTTGATATTAGATGTTATGCGCATGCGCAACTACAAGGGGACATCTCATTGCCTTTCATTGTTAATATAATAAAATTTAATTTAATTTAATTCATATTATCTGTCGTTTGGTTAACAAAGACTATTGTTTTTGTAATTAAAAAGTATACTGTTGATATTGCATGTCATGCGCATGTGCAACTTTAAAGGGACAACTCATTGCATGTCATTGTTAACATAACTAAATTGAAAAGAATGCACGGGTTAATTATCTGTCGTTTGGTGAACAAAGGTTATTGTTTTTGTAATAATAAAAAAAATATACTGATGATATTGCATGTCATGCGCATGCGCAACTTTAAAGAGGGAGTGAAGGAGTACTTTAATTTAATTAAGTCAATTTATATAAATTTACAATTTAATATAATCTCTTTACATCAACATGTTCATTTAAATAATTTACAAATAATAATTAAATTATATGCATATTCATATTTTTGGGGTACACCAAATACATATTTAGTTTTTTCAATAATTCTAAACTGGTGAGTAACCAAACCACATATGTATTGCTTTTCACGTATATGCTGTGTCTATTTGCAGTTGTAGTATCACCGATTTGTCTGTATACACATTTCTTGATCGAATGACTGATAACACATTCACAGCTCACATCCAGCGGATACATAATCCTGTGCATTCAATGTGTATTCGATGGTTATGCGCTCGTCACGGCAGTTTGTGCAAATGCTAAACAATTTCTTTTGTGCAAATGCCTCGGACCGAGGCCCTTGGTGTGTGGAAGAAAGCCACACGATGTAAATACTTACTAAATAGTGTTATTATTTAGGCTTGGGCAAGGATTTCCTACAACAATTTACCTTATTCCTTTCATCCTGTCTCCCTATGTCCCGTCTCCTTCCGTCCCGTCTCCCTACGACCTGTCACCTTACCTCCTCTTAACCTCCTCCCAGGCTGAGGTGAGCTCACCCTAGCATCTCTCTCGTCGTCTTCCCCCACTTTATCCACTGTCCCCTTACCAGAACCACTGGCACAAACCACCTGCTCCCTTCCCACCACTGCCACAACGAGCAGCCTCAGCTGTTCTAACTCCAATTCAAGTTCCTTCATCCTCCTACATCCCCTACACTCAAAACTAAAACTATCCGTCTGAACCTCAGCCAAGGACTTCTCACACCCGGACTTGATGAAGTCCACCCAGTTGCTACAACTACTACATATTAAATGCCTAGTGGCCTTTAGTTCTTTACATATAACTGGCCATTGATGGTAATGATAACGAAACTGACAATGATGGCTTGTAATGATAATGAAAAGTTATGTAGTCCCGTATTGATAATAATACATTTCTGTTTTTACGTAATTATTGTGGCAAGGATACTGAATACTCTATGACGACTCCATCCCTTTAAGAAAGCTAAATAACTGTAAACTTTTGTGTTTTATTTATTACACGTCAAAATCACACTAGCAGTTACAATAGTGTAGCACGTGGATTCATTAATTACTAATATGTTAATTAATGTTATATATTTTGTTGAATGTAAAAGCATCCAATGAAAGGATGCTTTTAATTCACATGTATAAGTAATTAATGTTATTTAATATGAACAATTACAATTATTTCTGAGCTATATCTTCTTCTTCCCATTAATCACTGGCAAGGCGGTACTACATCACGATTTCACAGGATATTGCTGCAAAAACGGACAACACAGAATACCTCCCTCCCTCACTCTCCCCCTCCCTCCCTCCCTCCCCCTCCCTCCCCATCAGAAGGAAACCAGACATGCAATATCAGCATAATTTAAAAACAACCTTTGTTCACCAAACTACAGATCATTTAACCCTACATTCTTTTAAATTTAATTATATTAACAATACCCCTCCCCATCAGAAGGAAACCAGACAAGGAATATCAGCATAATTTAACAAAAAACCTTTGCTCACCAAACGACAGATAATTTAATCCCTGCATTCTTTTAAATTGAATTATATTAACAATGACATGCAGTGAATTTTCCCTTTAAAGATGCACATGACATGCAATATCATCAGTATCATTTTTAATTACAAAAACAATAATCTTTGTTCACCAAATGACAGATAATTTAACCCATGCATTCTTTTAAATTTAATTATATTAACAATGACATGCAATGAGATGTCCCCTTGTAGTTGCGCATGCGTATAACATCTAATATCGACCACATAATTTTTATACAAATAATATTTGCAACATCAAATATTTAATTAAATAAAAGATGAAATATTACGTTAGAAGTGACTGTATGTGCTCTACAAATGTTGCGTTTAATATGAAAACTGGAGAATGTTTTAATTTTTTTCTAGAATTTCTTCGTTTGAAACATTTTTGGAGCCTATTTTCTAAATGTTTTCTCTTCATTTTTTTACGTTGCGTAATTGTATGCCCAATACACACAAACATTGCCTTCGTGGTTCTGATGGCACCGAGGCGTGACTAATGCGCAAATCACACATGCACCATGTTTATTATGCAATCGGTTCCGCTGTTTTGATGTGTAAAACTGATTAAAAGTGGCCTAAAACACAATATTTTTAAAGAATACATGAACTTTATTTACTGGAACATATGCGGAATGATGTAAGGAACGCATTCAGGTACAAAAATGCTGTAAAAACCGTCGGCATAAACCTCTAATAATTTAGGCCAGTTAAGTAAACGATTACCTAAATTATTTTTGTTGACAAAGCATAATGGCCTTTATTTATACTGGCTCAGTATGTACTGTCTGTTTATGTTTATTTCTTGCGAGTACTTTATCAGAACAGAAACACATAATTATATACATGTATGCATGCATGCATGCATGCATACATACATATAATTATACCTTACCTTATGATACCTTATGACGATTCTGATCGCAGGATCCAGTTGATTCCTCCATGATCAGCTTCAGAATCAAATATTTTTATATCATAATTTCTGGTTCCATTTGTTATTGTTAAAGGAGATTCATAGTCGTATAATTATTATTGCCTGGGTAGACCAGAATTTGTCTGGTTTGTTTTTAAATGAGTTAATTGATCTAGCTTGTATTACAGAGTTTGGGAGACTATTCCATGGTTCAGCCACTCTAAGAGGGAATGCATTTTTTCTTAAATTAATTTTAGCTCTTTGGGTAAATATTTTAAGGGAGTGTCCTCCATTTCCTGATCTTAGTGTCACATCCTCCCATTTCAGGAGGTTTGGTGCAGATTCATTATCGTACAGTTTGTGCATTATTTTATAGACTTATATCATGTCTCCTCTTAGCCTTCGGTATGCTAATGTGGGTAGCTTCAGTAATTTTAGTCTTTCTATATATGATAAATCCCTCATACCAGGAAGTTGTTTTGTGGCCCTTCTCTGGACGTTTTCTATTGCTATTTTATGTTTTATCTTATATGGATACCATACTGCTACGGCATATTCTAGGTGAGACCTAACCATTGTCTTATATAGTGGCAAGAAAGTGTGTGTGTCTAGGAATTGGAAAGTTCTTCGGATTATTTTTGTCATTTTGGTTGCTTTATTTACCACTTGGTTTATGTGATCATCAAATGACAATTTTTAATCGATAATTACACCTAAGTCAGTTTGCTTATCTGTGGTGGCTAGTGAATGTTTAACATTATTACTTGTCATGAAATATTAATTTTCACCTATATTATTTTTTCCAATTTCCATGTGTTTACATTTGTCTGAGTTGAATTTTAATAACCATTTGTCGCTCCATTGTTCTAGGATACTTAAATCTTGATGTAGTATATCCTGATAATTTTTATTTGTTATGGCTCTTAATATCTTAATGTCATCAGCGAACAGAAATGTATTGGATTTAGTTAACTCTGGCAGGTCGTTTACGTATAGAACAAACAATAAAGGTCCTAGGACAGATCCCTGCGGTATCCCTGATGTTACTTTGTGCCAGTTTGATTCTTTTCCATTTACTGCTACCTTTTGTCGTCTATTTGTGATGAATGCCTCAATCCAGTTAACTAAATCATTCCTAATGTTAAAACTTTTTAATTTACTTATTAGTCTCTTAATGTTAGTAATATTATGTTTTCAGTTACTTTTAGCTCATCCATTGGTAATTTATTGTTTACTTTGGGTGTAGTTGGGATAGACCCTGTCTGTTCAGTAGTGAATACACTGGAGAAGTAGTTGGCAAGAATATTTGCTTTTTCTTCATCTTCAGTTGTTTGGAATTTCGGATATGTGTGGTCTATATTCAGTTCCCCAATTCCTTGTTTAACTGTAGTTTTTGATTTATAATAGTTCCAGAAGACTAGGGTTTTTCTTGGTTTGAGTGGCTAAATTTCGTTCAAACTCCTTTCGGAGCTTTCTGGTTAAAGCTCGGATTTTATTCCTG
Organism: Lamellibrachia columna; assembly: GCA_963662155.1. Lineage (NCBI taxonomy): Eukaryota > Metazoa > Annelida > Polychaeta > Sabellida > Siboglinidae > Lamellibrachia > Lamellibrachia columna. The sequence continues at coordinate 813,979 of OY759263.1, forward strand.
CTTTTACAATATTCTAAATATTTTGTCCCATCCCTTGTTTCAATGTATCTTGTCCATAGTCTATTTTTATATCTAATTAGTTTTCTGGTGTTTGCATTCAGGGGGAAATTTCCCTTTCTGTAATTTGAAACTTCTTTTTGAGGTACGTATTTATCTTCTAATAATTTTAGTACTGTTTTAAGGATTTCCCATTGGTCGTTAACGTTGTCTTTACAGTCTTTACATTTCTCTTCCCAATCTATATCTGAAAACTCTTTCCTCATTCCTTCATAATTTGCCTTATTAAATAGCTTCCGTTTTTTAGTGTATTTATTTGTTATAACTTTGCACAAAATATTGAATGTAATGACACAGTGGTCACTTTTACCTAGAGGGCTGAGGTACTCTATTTCCCCTATGTTGTCTTCTTCGTTTGATAAAATCAGATCTAAAAGGTTTGTGTTAGTTGTGCCTCGTCCTCTGGTGGGATTTGAGACATGTTGAAACATGAATGTCTTTCTAAAGCATTCCACAATTTTAAAGTTTAAATTGCTGGGGTTAGTTGATTTGGTCGTCCAATGTTTCCAGTTAAAATCTGGGAGATTGAAATCTCCTGTAATTACAGTGTGTGAATATTTAAGTCCTGATGTGGATCTAATCATATTTAGAAGTTCTGCGTTATTTTCTTCTGACCCCCCATCGCTCCTATATATGCATCCAAAGAGAAGTTTGGTTTTATTTTTAAGTTTAATTTCTATAAATAAGCATTCCTTGAAGGTTGAGACCAGGTTTATATTTTCTGCGTATGGGGAATTTAAGACGTATATTATAATACCCTACCTTCATTATTTTCTATATTCTTGGAGAACAGTGTATGGGAAAATTCTGGTATGGTTACAGTGCATTTGGGGTTTTTTGGTTTTACATCATTAATTGCTATTATGTGGGGTTTCAGTTCTTTAATTCTTTGTTCAAATTCATTTTGCTTGTTCCTTAGTTGGTCAGCATTGGTATAAAAACACAGAATGTTGCCTATGTCATTAAGATTATTTTTATTAACTTTTTTTTTTATAATATTATGTTGTGCAAGGGATCAAGGCAGTGCTGGGAGAAAGAGATTGAGTCTGGGGATAGATCGGAGACTCAGTGATTTATTTACAGAAATGAAGAGTGATACCCAGGGCGACTCTGGGTATATTGAGTTGCCTTGATGAAAGGGCCAAATTAGTATAAGGTCAAGAATTTGTGCAGGATGGTTGAAGAAATGTATTTATGTCTAACTAATTTCTAGTGTTTTGTCTAACTAATGTTTATGTCTAATTTCCTATGTCTAAGTTTTGTATGTCGAGCGTTGCTTGGGGTTCTTTTTTCCTTTGTTTACTTTAATATGGCGGGAAAAATTCGATTTCAAAGTTAAAGTTATTTTGGGAATCCTAGAAGGTAGAAGTTATTTAATTTTTGGTACTGTTAGCAGTATCTAGTTTGACTTGTGCTATAAGTTTAACTATTAGTTAAAGAACTTTGAATGGTTAGTTAAGATTACGATTTTGAGCAGCTGTTACTACGTATGCTTGTGCACCGGAACCGGAAATCATCTTTATATTCTGTGAAATTTTCATTTCATTCTGCCCTGTATTGGTTGCTTAATTCGTTCTCGATCAGTATACTTGTTTTATAGTAGTAAAATGTTGTATACATTGTAAACTGTGGTATACCATGGTTTACAAACCATGTTTCAAAACAACATGCTATTTTACCATGGCTTCCCTGTTTCAAAGCACCATGGTTTCTATGGTATATCATGGTATTTTACCATGGTTTACCTGTTTCAAAACACCATGGTATTTACCATGGTATATTTTCATAAGGGAATTGCCCAATTCCATGGGCCGTGGACACTTGGTATTGTTAACTTAATTGTTATGTTAATATTTCAGATGCTGTCTGAAACAATGAGGTGACAACAAATGGCACAACCATGAGCATGACATAAAGCGAGTCATCCAGGAATGGTTCCGAACTGCCTCTGTCTCTGATCAGGATGGTGGTAGGAAGCACCGAATGGACCGAACATAGGCTAAGCAGGATGTGGCAGGAGTAAACAATTGAAGTGAATGTTTTTGAGTACATTCATTTAAGCACAAGTAAGAGATGGTCAACGCTTATTTATTAAATATTATCGTATAATAAATTACACAAATCCACATACGAATACATATATCAACCTCAAAACATTTGTGATAAAATGTTAACAATATATGTATAAGATAACATGCTTGTATTGAAAGTAATGACATGGTGCTTTGGTGGCGTTGCATTGATCAGTTTAAAAAAAATTCCAAGAGCATTGTTTATTTAAAAGAGAACCTGGAAAAATCATAGTAAAGTTATACTGTATAATCTGTATTCATAAATTTACATTTGAGCGGTTAACTGGCAGTTTAAGTTTGAATGTGCACATATATATTCATAGCAATGTCTAGGAAGGTTGCACAGTACATTGAAATTATATAGGTCACTGTGTACATGCTGAAGCCTTTCAAGAGAGTGAGTGTGTTTTTTTACTATGATTGGATTAGGGGTGTTATTAAATATTCAAGTGATGCTATCTGTAATGCGTTTGTTTGTCAGTTCAGTGTTTGTACTTTAAATGTGGATATTCCCATGACTTTTGTGCCATATGCATGCGCACCAGAATTATGTATTATGCTTAAATTTTTTAGGTATTCAGGAAGGTTTCTGTTGACATATTAGTGATAACAGTTTAATTGTCATTTAAAGATATCTTCAACTTTTATTTAACAGTTTGACACTTTTTAGCAATGGATAGAAGTGTGTGCATTATATACTGACTGTGTGTTATAATTTTTGTCGCACACTTCTGTAGTTTTGTTATTATGTATACCTGTTACAATAGTTTATATGGGGAATGATTAGTGACTTAATGTTATTAGGTTTAATAAAATACATTGTGTAAGGTATCTTATTAAAACTGTACAACTCATATTGATTAATAAATTTTAAATGCCTTTGTTGGGCCTATTTCAATCTTCACTGGACTTGTTGTTTTTTTGCTTATATATATATATTGGACAACAATGTACCGATGATTAGCTGCTGATAGGCCGACTGTGCCTAGTTTTGCCAAAATTAATATGTGTGTGTATGTATATATATTAGTGCCCTGCGCGGGCCTAGAATTTGATCCCAAGCCCGGCCCGCAATTAGCAGTTAGAGTCCAGGCCCGGCCCAGGCCCGCAATAATTTTTCAAGCCCGGCCCAGGCCCACAAACTAGAATTTAGGCCCAGGCCCGACCCAGACCGTGAATGTTTGGCCCCGGCCCGGCCCGCAAGTTTCAGGCCCGGCCCATACCCGCGGGCCAAAGATGGGTAAGCCCGCGGCCCGCAAGCCCACGGCCCGCTAAGTTTAGAGAAGATAAACCTATAATCTTATAACAAAGACGAAAAACAAATAAACTGTAAAACAGACTTATTGTTTTATTAAATAAAAAAGGTCCATAGTGTGCTGGATGAGTTCTAAAAATTCAGCACCACCAACTTCTTCAAACTTACGAATATCCTGAAGAAAAATAAAGAAAAACTTCTTAGTGTCATTACTATTAAATATGGTAACATTTGTTATATTTGGCTTTAATGTATTGGTTTATTGTTAGGGTAGGATATTTGTTTATCTAACCCTGACTTAACCCATATGCAAGCCACAATCCCAATTTATATTGTTAATTGAATTAGCTCAACTAAGTTAACATAATTTAATATGATATTTCAATTAAATGTCACCCACTAGCACTGACACTCAGTGGCATTTCCAGCAGGCCTGCAGTCACTAGCCTGAGACAGACATGTTCAGACATGTGTGAATTAGTACAAGTGTGAATGAATTAGGACTGGGGAGAAATACCAATTACCAACTGGGTTGGGTACTGGGTAGTGGGCTAGTGGCCTAGTGTGCACTTGGCAGTGGGCAGGTCTTTCAGGTGGGCAATGTATGGAGGGAAGACCTAGACAATAGAATGTCCACTGGTAGGGTCAAAGGGTGATAAGTTGATGGTTAATCATGGCTTGATTGCATCTGCAAATATTTCTAAAGTAAACATTTGGGGCTGGCTACTTCCAGCCAAGTGAACTTATGGGGTCATTAGATTCCATGCAAGATCTCAATTTGCAACTATATAATACTAAAGAAATAATTTTAAGCATTCATTAAACGGAATTACAATTTATAATCAGTTTTTATAAAAAAAATAAAGTAATAATCGGTGTTTTGTATGAATATTTTTATTATGTCCAGGCCCAGCCCAGGCCCGGCCCGGCCCGCTCACACTAGGCCCAGGCCCGGCCCAAGCCCGATGTGTTTAAATTGTTTTCAGGCCCGGCCCGGGCCCGCAGTATGTAGGCCCAGGCCCGGCCCGGCCCGGCCCGGCCCGCGAAATTATGTAGAGGCCCGGCCCGGGCTTGGACCAAAAGCCCGGCCCGCGCAGGGCACTAATATATATATACATATGTGTGTATATAATAATTATATATATGTATATAAATATTATATAATATACACACATTTATCAAAACTAGGCACAGTCGGCGAATGAGCGGCTAATCATCGGTTTATAGGCGGCTTCCTATTGGCAACCGCTTATGAGCCGTCATCGGCCCGATGTTAAGCCGATGGACAAAACCCACATCGGCCCGCACGCGGATTCCGATGTTGAGCCGATAAGTTTGCCGCCCTCGGCCCGATGTTGAGCCAACGGACAAAACTTACATCGGCCCGCAGGCGGATGCCGATGTTGGCCCGATGGAAAAAAAATACATCGGCCTGCAGGCGGATGCCGATGTTGGCCCGATAAGTTTGCCGCCCTCGGACCGATGTTGAGCCAACGGACAAAACTTACATCGGCCCGATGTTGGCCCAATGGACAAAACCTACATCGGCCCGCAGGCGGATGCCGATGTTGGCCCAATGGAAAAAAACTACATCGGCCTGCAGGCGGATGCCGATGTTGGCCCGATAAGTTTGCCGCCCTCGGACCGATGTTGAGCCGACGGACAAAACTTACATCGGCCCGATGTTGGCCCGATGGGCAAGACCTACATCGGCCCGCAGGCAGATGCCGATGTTGGCCCAATGGAAAAAACTACATCGGCCCGCAGGCAGATGCCGATGTTGGCCCGATGGAAAAAACTTCGGCCCGCAGGCGGATGCCGGTGTTGGCCCGATAAGTTTACCGCCCTCGGACCGATGTTGAGCCGACGGACAAAACTTACATCGGCCCGATGTTGGCCCGATGGACAAAATCTACATCGGCCAAAGTGGATGTCGAACACACGTGGAATATTTTTCCCAGTCTGAAAATTTACACTGCAGATGGCATGGTGTACTGAATGAGATGGCATGGTGTACTGAATGAGATGGCATGGTGTACTGAATCAGATGGCATGGTGTACTGAATCAGATGGCATGGTGTACTGAATCAGATGGCATGGTGTCCTGAATATGTTTTCTGTTACGTTTACTTGCGCCGAATTAATTATCCGCGGATTGCAGTGGTTTCTACGACAATCTTGATGCACTGTCTGACGTTTTTTGTTAGCCTTATTGAGACCATCACATCCTTTATGTTGCAAACTTACTATTAGACGCCGGTCATTTAAGGACTCGTCACACAAAATACACAAGTCCATCGTCAAATATTGGCGCGCCGAAAGGAAACAATAAAAATAATAACCTGGAAGTGAACATCGAAAATGTGTAGGCATCTATAAGACCCTCTTGCAGTGCGAAAACAAATATTATATAATGACAACAGACATACGTGCAATTTATTGTTTATTTATTGCTAAATTATTTCGCTTACATTTACTAATAACACATATCAAAACTAGTATCGAATGTGGGTGTACAAACTAGTCCACTCCAGATCGCAACCCTACGCCCCCATGACAGCTAAAAATCGGGTTTCACTGTGTTTAAAATGTGACATTCATCTTAGTAATTAATTAAGTTAAACTTCTGATATATCGTTGGATAGATTAATCCATTACCTTTCCAACGCTATGCATCAAGTGTATGAAATGTGCAAAGAAAATACATAACATAGCCTAACAAACGCGTACCCCTACATTTCACTAGGCCAAAAAGTAACCGGCAGCGACTTTCAACCACTTGTCATTATCGTCAAAAATGACAATGTTCCACAACATGGCTTTCGGTGGACTTTTTTTCTGGTAATGTAGACATGTAGTACTAACTAAAAACGCCATCATAATTACTATTGCAATTTGTTTGAGGTCGACCCTCTTTTGAGCGTAGATTGACTGAACTATAAGCCTTGAGACTCACGGTTTTGTATTAAATGTCACGCTCTTGAAACGAAACGAGACACGGGATGTACAGGGCGTCGCAAGCGAAGGCTTCAGTTCATTTTACCGGTAATATCCGCCTTTTTCATACTAACGTACAAAACGCGGTTAGCGATTGGTTTGCAGCAGAGCATCAACCAATGATAGTTTCTGGGTCTCTTGTAGGCACGAATTAAAGATGAACCACACAGAAAGCGAATTTGAATCAGGTGGGCCACCATCCTCTAAAAACGCTGAACATTACTAAATTGGGAGGGGAGTTCGCGGCTTGCGGCCTGTGAATCCTTGCTGGGAAAATGTCTCACTCCTGGGTTCTAAGCTATGCAGTTCTTAGGCCTAGTAGCGAAACTGCACTTAGCCAGTTTGCTCTCGTTCGGTTGTCTCGTACGAAGGGATCAACGCCATGTTTACTTGGCACGACGACCTCGCTAACAGTCACTCAATGGTTTGTTGATCACCATGGACGAATAGTTCACGATCCAGCAAGTAATACAGTTCTGGTATATGTCTGGACGTGTGATTGTGTGTACACGAACACAAATTCATTGTAATTAGCGGCGTGGTACGCGTACTAGGTAATCATCGCATACGATCCTTTGTCTAGAGCGTGGACATGGACGGAGTAGTGAATGGAGACCATTGTGACTGTGGCCGGCCGCATGAACCGCCTGGTCATTCGCCACTCGACGGGCACCACTCAACACTCGCGTCCACTCACAGAATCGTCCAGTGACGTTAATCCCGTCATACGACCATGTCAGACGAAACGACGGATCCGGAGACCCAGAAAGACGCATCCAGGCCGTTCTTCCAGCGTCCACCAGGTAGGGTTTATTCTACAGTTGCTAGGGTCATTATTTGAGTCATTAGGTTTTCGAACAATACCATTGTTTTACGGGTGTATATTGTAGCAGTGAAATAAACCCACAAACCGTGTTAGAGACAGTTCTGCTATCAGAGTATCTCAGTTCAGCATCCTTCTGACCCACTTTGACACGGGACCTTGTCAGCACCTTGAGATCCCAGTGAAGAGTACAATTAAACAAAGGGCACCTTGTCAGCACCCCGAGATCCCAGTGAAGAGTACAATTAAACAAAGGGCACCTTGTCAGCACCCCGAGATCCCAGTGAAGAGTACAATTAAACAAAGGGCACCTTGTCAGCACCCCGAGATCCCAGTGAAGAGTACAATTAAACAAAGGGCACCTTGTCAGCACCTTGAGACCCGAGTGAAGAGTACAATTAAACAAAGGGCACCTTGTCAGCACCCCGAGATCCCAGTGAAGAGTACAATTAAACAAAGGGCACCTTGTCAGCACCCCGAGATCCCAATGAAGAGTACAATTAAACAAAGGGCACCTTGTCAGCACCCCGAGATCCCAGTGAAGAGTACAATTAAACAAAGGGCACCTTGTCAGCACCCTGAGACCCGAGTGAAGAGTACAATTAAACACAGGGGACCTTATCAGCACCCTGAGACCCGAGTGAAGAGTACAATTAAACAAAGGGCACCTTGTCAGCACCCCGAGATCCCAGTGAAGAGTACAATTAAACAAAGGGCACCTTGTCAGCACCCCGAGATCCCAGTGAAGAGTACAATTAAACACAGGGGACCTTATCAGCACCTTGAGACCCGAGTGAAGAGTACAATTAAACAAAGGGCACCTTGTCAGCACCCCGAGATCCCAGTGAAGAGTACAATTAAACAAGGGGCACCTTGTCAGCACCCCGAGATCCCAGTGAAGAGTACAATTAAACAAAGGGCACCTTGTCAGCACCCCGAGATCCCAGTGAAGAGTACAATTAAACAAAGGGCACCGTGTCAGCACCTTGAGACCCGAGTGAAGAGTACAATTAAACAAAGGGCACCTTGTCAGCACCCCGAGATCCCAGTGAAGAGTACAATTAAACAAAGGGCACCTTGTCAGCACCCCGAGATCCCAGTGAAGAGTACAATTAAACAAAGGGCACCGTGTCAGCACCTTGAGACCCGAGTGAAGAGTACAATTAAACAAATGGCACCTTGTCAGCACCCCGAGATCCCAGTGAAGAGTACAATTAAACAAAGGGCACCGTGTCAGCACCTTGAGACCCGAGTGAAGAGTACAATTAAACAAAGGGCACCTTGTCAGCACCCCGAGATCCCAGTGAAGAGTACAATTAAACAAAGGGCACCGTGTCAGCACCTTGAGACCCGAGTGAAGAGTACAATTAAACAAAGGGCACCTTGTCAGCAACCCGAGATCCCAGTGAAGAGTACAATTAAACAAAGGGCACCGTGTCAGCACCTGAGACCCGAGTGAATAGGACAATTAAACACGGGACCGTGTCAGCACCTTGAGACCCGAGTGAAGAGTACAATTAAACAAAGGGCACCTTGTCAGCACCTTGAGACCCGAGTGAAGAGTACAATTAAACACAGGGGACCTTATCAGCAACATGATGCCCGAGTGAAGAGTACAATTAAACAAAGGGCACCTTGTCAGCAACATGATGCCCGAGTGAAGAGTACAATTAAACACAGGGGACCTTATCAGCACCATGATGCCCGAGTGAAGAGTACAATTAAACAAAGGGCACCTTGTCAGCACCTTGAGACCCGAGTGAAGAGTACAATTAAACAAAGGGCACCTTGTCAGCACCTTGAGACCCGAGTGAAGAGTACAATTAAACACAGGGGACCTTATCAGCAACATGATGCCCGAGTGAAGAGTACAATTAAACAAAGGGCACCTTGTCAGCAACATGATGCCCGA
>OY759263.1:828094-845594 GCA_963662155.1 Lamellibrachia columna
GCTGGTCAGGCATAATTGCATTCAGAGGAGGTTTATTATTTGTATACTTACGAGAGGCATAGCATATTAATTGAGTAGTTTTTTAATAGTATGGCATATGCAACTAAAAGGTGGCATGATTACGTGTTGCACGACGGTCAACTGACACTAGACAATGCCAACTGGCTCATCACAACGTGTTAGTATCAATTCATCAAATATCTTCGCTGTCGTTGCGAGCAGGACTGGAAGCCACAAGATGTCTGTCGGGGGGGGGGGGGGTTGTCTGTCGGGGGGTGTCTGTAGTGGGGCGTGTGGTACCACCTCAACACTCGATGTCATCAAACTACACAACCGTGAGCCACCTTGAATGTTGATAACGTCGTCATCAACAGTACATGGCCCTCGGTGATATTCTCAGTGTAAATATGTATGGCTGGGTCAATAATGATGTTCTCTTGCGAAAGCATCACGGAATAGCGAATAACCAGAAAGACAGTCCCAAGCTATAACTGACGGGTGGCGCCATCACGTAGCCTTGGGGTAGTTGATTAAAAATGCTGAATCCGCGATTGACGCAGCTCTATTGCTGATGTTATGTCGATACATAAATAAAATTATTCAATATAGCAAAAGCATGTTTATTTATATTATTACAAATAGCCCTGCTCAATTGTTTGCCAACTATCGTTACTATCGGTAGTTCAATGTGCTATCGACGATAACTTTCGATAGTTACATTTACTATTGATGGTATTAAAACGTCACACCGACTATTGCGGTGCATCGAAAGTCCAGAACATGGAGAAAGTTCAGGAAACATAAAGATTCCGCATATTATTTAGTACAAGCGGCTGAGAAATAAGACACAAGCTACAATCAAAAGAGCAAAGAAAGATTTCGTTAAAAATTAAATCAATGAAAACCAAAATTGTCCAAAAAAGTTATGGAAAACATAAAAAAGGTTTGGGCATGCCAAAAATGTTAAAGGAAGTTCCTCCAACATTGGCTTCAAGAAGGACATTGGCTTCAAGAAGGACATTGGTGATATATGTTTTGATGAAGATTTTGTGGCTAACAAGTTTAGTATTTTTTTCTGCAATATTGCAAAACAACTAGTTGAATAGTTCCCTACACGAACTTTTAATAAGACAAAGATAACGGACTTCTATCAAGAAATGGGAGTGCAAAGAAATGCATTCAAACTTACTGTTGTATGAGATGGGGATGTAGAAAGACGCCTAATGGCTCTAAGTGTATACAATATTTCCGAACAATTTCTTAGAGATGCTATCGAGGTTATTTGTTCGCCGCTTGCTTACATAATACATTTATTTTTAAAAAGCTCAACCGTCCCTGAGGACTGCTTTCCAATCAGGTTTTATGCTTTCCAATCATTTTTTCGAGCTGATCATTCAACTGACACTGCTTTGACGTTTCTCGCTGACATATTGAGATTCAACATGGACGACGGACTGTATACAGGAATGATATTAATCGACCTCCAAAAAGCTTTTGATACAGTCGATTATTCTATGTTGGCAACACAATTAAAAGCCATAGGTGCTGATAGGCCTTCAGAATCATGGTTTGAGTCTTATCTGTCGGGGAGAAAACAACTCATTAATGTAAATTGGATGTTTTCTTAACTCGGTAACGCTACATGTGATGTACCACATGTGATGTACCACATGTGGTGTACCACATGTGGTGTACCACATGTGATGTACCACATGGGTCCATTGTAGGTCCTCTGCTTTTTATCATTTATGTCAATGACATGGTTTAAAGTGTAAACTGATCATTTCTTATATGCAGACGATTCTACCTTGCTGGTTAGTAAATGCCCAACAGAAATTGAAAGGAAACTTAACCTCGATTTAAAATCATTACGTGGTTGGCTAGAAGAAACCAAGCTCTCCATTCATTTAGGTAGGACAGAGAGTATTTTGTTTGCGTCTAAAAACCGATTAGCAAAAGCTAATAGTATGATAATCTCTTGCAATGGTATCAACGTCAGTCATCTTTATAACACACGCGGAAGTAATGAATCCTTGAATGAATTTTACATGTATGTGTACTGTAATGTGTTATAAATAAAATACATCATCTTCATCATCATCTTCTTCATCATCATCATCATCATCAACCCTAGTTATGTGTCGCCAACCCACCGTACAATGGTAAACGCCAGAGAGAGAGAGAGTCGTGTTGCACGAACCACAATGACGTCGTGTTACATGAACCACAATGACGTCGTGTTACATGAATCACAATGACGTCGTGTTACCTGAACAACAATGACGTCGTGTTACATGAACAACAATGACGCCGTGTTGCATGAACCACAATGACGTCGTGTTACATGAACCACAATGACGTCGTGTTACACGAACCAAAATGACGTCGTGTTGCATGAACCACAATGACGTCGTGTTACATGAAACACAATGACGTCGTGTTACATGAACCACAATGACGTCGTGTTACACGAACCACAATGACGCCGTGTTACATGAACCACAATGACGTCGTGTTACATGAACCACAATGACGTCGTGTTACATGAACCTCAATGACGTCGTGTTACATGAACCACAATGACGCCGTGTTACATGAACCACAATGGCGTCGTGTTACATGAACCACAATGACGTCGTGTTACATGAACCACAATGACGATGACGCCGTGTTACATGAACCACAATGACGTCGTGTTACATGAACCACAATGACGTCGTGTTACATGAACCACAATGACGCCGTGTTACATGAACCACAATGACGTCGTGTTACATGAACCACAATGACGTCGTGTTACATGAACCACAATGACGCCGTGTTACATGAACCACAATGACGTCGTGTTACATGAACCACAATGACGTCGTGTTACATGAACCACAATGACGTCGTGTTACATGAACCACAATGACGTCGTGTTACATGAACCACAATGACGTCGTGTTACATGAACCACAATGACGTCGTGTTACATGAACCACAATGACGTCGTGTTAAATGAACCACAATGACGCCGTGTTACATGAACCACAATGACATCGTGTTACATGAACCACAATGACGTCGTGTTACATGAACCCCAATGACGTCGTGTTACATGAACCACAATGACGCCGTGTTACATGAACCACAATGACGTCGTGTTACATGAACAACAATGACATCGTGTTACAGGGCAGTGCGGCATCTGCCTGAACGTGTACGATGCTAAGCCTATCAACCCGAAGTCGTACGGCTCTGAGCACTTCTACATCGTCGACCTGATGGAGCGGCTCCACAAGGTGCTCGTACACGCCAGGATGGACCGGCTGAAGGGACTGTTCGAACGCGCTGGACTCCTGAAGGACGCCATAATTGGTAGTGTCCTCCCAGGTGAGGCACTTTTGATGTTTGTCAATTGCAATGGGTGATAGGTCTACTGCCTTGAAATCTTATTTTTTGGAATTCGACACTTTGGCGAATGTTATCAGCATAAACAACGTTCCATTAAACGTTGAGTGTTTTCTTGAGTTCACAAAGTTCATATGTTATGTACTCTCCAAAAGGAAAGTTAGTGGTAATAATTGTGTTCTTTGTCTCCAGGATATTAGCCCAAAGTAGCTCGACGCAACAACGTTAATGATAATGTCCCGCGGTGATAGTGCTCTTGTTGTAAGTCTGTCTTGCGGCGTGATTTGTCCCGCGGTGATAGTGCTCTTGTTGTAAGTCTGTCTTGCGGCGTGATTTGTCCCGCGGTGATAGTGCTCTTGTTGTAAGTCTGTCTTGCGGCGTGATTTGTCCCGCGGTGATAGTGCTCTTGTTGTAAGTCTGTCTTGCGGCGTGATTTGTCCCGCGGTGGTAGTGCTCTTGTTGTAAGTCTGTCTTGCGGCGTGATTTGTCCCGCGGTGGTAGTGCTCTTGTTGTAAGTCTGTCTTGCGGCGTGATTTGTCCCGCGGTGGTAGTGCTCTTGTTGTAAGTCTGTCTTGCGGCGTGATTTGTCCCGCGGTGGTAGTGCTCTTGTTGTAAGTCTGTCTTGCGGCGTGATTTGTCCCGCGGTGGTAGTGCTCTTGTTGTAAGTCTGTCTTGCGGCGTGATTTGTCCCGCGGTGATAGTGCTCTTGTTGTAAGTCTGTCTTGCGGCGTGATTTGTCCCGCGGTGATAGTGCTCTTGTTGTAAGTCTGTCTTGCGGCGTGATTTGTCCCGCGGTGATAGTGCTCTTGTTGTAAGTCTGTCTTGCGGCGTGGTTTGTCCCGCGGTGATAGTGCTCTTGTTGTAAGTCTGTCTTGCGGCGTGATTTGTCCCGCGGTGATAGTGGTCTTGTTGTAAGTCTGTCTTGCGGCGTGATTTGTCCCGCGGTGATAGTGCTCTTGTTGTAAGTCTGTCTTGCGGCGTGATTTGTCCCGCGGTGATAGTGCTCTTGTTGTAAGTCTGTCTTGCGGCGTGATTTGTCCCGCGGTGATAGTGCTCTTGTTGTAAGTCTGTCTTGCGGCGTGATTTGTCCCGCGGTGATAGTGCTCTTGTTGTAAGTCTGTCTTGCGGCGTGATTTGTCCCGCGGTGATAGTGCTCTTGTTGTAAGTCTGTCTTGCGGCGTGATTTGTCCCGCGGTGATAGTGCTCTTGTTGTAAGTCTGTCTTGCGGCGTGATTTGTCCCGCGGTGATAGTGCTCTTGTTGTAAGTCTGTCTTGCGGCGTGATTTGTCCCGCGGTGATAGTGCTCTTGTTGTAAGTCTGTCTTGCGGCGTGATTTGTCCCGCGGTGATAGTGCTCTTGTTGTAAGTCTGTCTTGCGGCGTGATTTGTCCCGCGGTGATAGTGCTCTTGTTGTAAGTCTGTCTTGCGGCGTGATTTGTCCCGCGGTGATAGTGCTCTTGTTGTAAGTCTGTCTTGCGGCGTGATTTGTCCCGCGGTGATAGTGCTCTTGTTGTAAGTCTGTCTTGCGGCGTGATTTGTCCCGCGGTGATAGTGCTCTTGTTGTAAGTCTGTCTTGCGGCGTGATTTGTCCCGCGGTGATAGTGCTCTTGTTGTAAGTCTGTCTTGCGGCGTGATTTGTCCCGCGGTGATAGTGCTCTTGTTGTAAGTCTGTCTTGCGGCGTGATTTGTCCCGCGGTGATAGTGCTCTTGTTGTAAGTCTGTCTTCCGGCGTGATTTGTCCCGCGGTGATAGTGCTCTTGTTGTAAGTCTGTCTTGCGGCGTGATTTGTCCCGCGGTGATAGTGCTCTTGTTGTAAGTCTGTCTTGCGGCGTGATTTGTCCCGCGGTGGTAGTGCTCTTGTTGTAAGTCTGTCTTGCGGCGTGATTTGTCCCGCGGTGGTAGTGCTCTTGTTGTAAGTCTGTCTTGCGGCGTGATTTGTCCCGCGGTGGTAGTGCTCTTGTTGTAAGTCTGTCTTGCGGCGTGATTTGTCCCGCGGTGGTAGTGCTCTTGTTGTAAGTCTGTCTTGCGGCGTGATTTGTCCCGCGGTGGTAGTGCTCTTGTTGTAAGTCTGTCTTGCGGCGTGATTTGTCCCGCGGTGGTAGTGCTCTTGTTGTAAGTCTGTCTTGCGGCGTGATTTGTCCCGCGGTGGTAGTGCTCTTGTTGTAAGTCTGTCTTGCGGCGTGATTTGTCCCGCGGTGATAGTGCTCTTGTTGTAAGTCTGTCTTGCGGCGTGATTTGTCCCGCGGTGATAGTGCTCTTGTTGTAAGTCTGTCTTGCGGCGTGATTTGTCCCGCTGTGATAGTGCTCTTGTTGTAAGTCTGTCTTGCGGCGTGATTTGTCCCGCGGTGATAGTGCTCTTGTTGTAAGTCTGTCTTGCGGCGTGATTTGTCCCGCGGTGATAGTGGTCTTGTTGTAAGTCTGTCTTGCGGCGTGATTTGTCCCGCGGTGATAGTGCTCTTGTTGTAAGTCTGTCTTGCGGCGTGATTTGTCCCGCGGTGATAGTGCTCTTGTTGTAAGTCTGTCTTGCGGCGTGATTTGTCCCGCGGTGATAGTGCTCTTGTTGTAAGTCTGTCTTGCGGCGTGATTTGTCCCGCGGTGATAGTGCTCTTGTTGTAAGTCTGTCTTGCGGCGTGATTTGTCCCGCGGTGATAGTGCTCTTGTTGTAAGTCTGTCTTGCGGCGTGATTTGTCCCGCGGTGATAGTGCTCTTGTTGTAAGTCTGTCTTGCGGCGTGATTTGTCCCGCGGTGATAGTGCTCTTGTTGTAAGTCTGTCTTGCGGCGTGATTTGTCCCGCGGTGATAGTGCTCTTGTTGTAAGTCTGTCTTGCGGCGTGATTTGTCCCGCGGTGATAGTGCTCTTGTTGTAAGTCTGTCTTGCGGCGTGATTTGTCCCGCGGTGATAGTGCTCTTGTTGTAAGTCTGTCTTGCGGCGTGATTTGTCCCGCGGTGATAGTGCTCTTGTTGTAAGTCTGTCTTGCGGCGTGATTTGTCCCGCGGTGATAGTGCTCTTGTTGTAAGTCTGTCTTGCGGCGTGATTTGTCCCGCGGTGATAGTGCTCTTGTTGTAAGTCTGTCTTGCGGCGTGATTTGTCCCGCGGTGATAGTGCTCTTGTTGTAAGTCTGTCTTCCGGCGTGATTTGTCCCGCGGTGATAGTGCTCTTGTTGTAAGTCTGTCTTGCGGCGTGATTTGTCCCGCGGTGATAGTGCTCTTGTTGTAAGTCTGTCTTGCGGCGTGATTTGTCCCGCGGTGATAGTGCTCTTGTTGTAAGTCTGTCTTGCGGCGTGATTTGTCCCGCGGTGATAGTGCTCTTGTTGTAAGTCTGTCTTGCGGCGTGATTTGTCCCGCGGTGATAGTGCTCTTGTTGTAAGTCTGTCTTGCGGCGTGATTTGTCCCGCGGTGATAGTGCTCTTGTTGTAAGTCTGTCTTGCGGCGTGATTTGTCCCGCGGTGATAGTGCTCTTGTTGTAAGTCTGTCTTGCCGCGTGATTTGTCCCGCGGTGATAGTGCTCTTGTTGTAAGTCTGTCTTGCCGCGTGATTTGTCCCGCGGTGATAGTGCTCTTGTTGTAAGTCTGTCTTGCCGCGTGATTTGTCCCGCGGTGATAGTGCTCTTGTTGTAAGTCTGTCTTGCGGCGTGATTTGTCCCGCGGTGATAGTGCTCTTGTTGTAAGTCTGTCTTGCGGCGTGATTTGTCCCGCGGTGATAGTGCTCTTGTTGTAAGTCTGTCTTGCGGCGTGATTTGTCCCGCGGTGATAGTGCTCTTGTTGTAAGTCTGTCTTGCGGCGTGATTTGTCCCGCGGTGATAGTGCTCTTGTTGTAAGTCTGTCTTGCGGCGTGATTTGTCCCGCGGTGATAGTGCTCTTGTTGTAAGTCTGTCTTGCGGCGTGATTTGTCCCGCGGTGATAGTGCTCTTGTTGTAATCTGTCTTGCGGCGTGATTTGTCCCCGCGGTGATAGTGCTCTTGTTGTAAGTCTGTCTTGCGGCGTGATTTGTCCCGCGGTGATAGTGCTCTTGTTGTAAGTCTGTCTTGCGGCGTGATTTGTCCCGCGGTGATAGTGCTCTTGTTGTAAGTCTGTCTTGCGGCGTGATTTGTCCCGCGGTGATAGTGCTCTTGTTGTAAGTCTGTCTTGCGGCGTGATTTGTCCCGCGGTGATAGTGCTCTTGTTGTAAGTCTGTCTTGCGGCGTGATTTGTCCCGCGGTGATAGTGCTCTTGTTGTAAGTCTGTCTTGCGGCGTGATTTGCCCCGCGGTGATAGTGCTCTTGTTGTAAGTCTGTCTTGCGGCGTGATTGAATCAACATATACCGGTCTTTGGAATCGCTTTCTTTCTTTGGGTAGTGAATATTAGATGCTATTGTTGAAGCCGTTGTGCGGTCAGGTGAGTGATACTGGAGAGTGCAAATGTTTAAAACTCAACAGTCGGATAATCTAACTGTAGTTAGTTAGTTGATAGTCTGTTTGTGTAATGCATTCGTGCACACATACACGCACAAAACACGTCATTCGTGCACACATACACGCACATAACACGACATTCGTGCACATATACACGCACAAAACACGACATTCGTGCACACATACACGCACAAAATACGACATCCGTGCACACATACACGCACAAAACATGACATTCGTGCACACATACATGCACAAAATACGATATTCGTGCACACATACACGCACAAAACACGTCGCCGTCGCGTCTCGCTCACGTCGCTAAACCACTATTAACTCGCGACTGGACGACAAGTACCCCCCGACACACATTGCCCCCCCCCGACACACATCCCCCCGACACACATTGCCCCCCCCCCCGACACACATTGCCCCCCCCCCGACACACATTGCCCCCCCCCCCGACACACATTCCCCCCCGAAACACATTGCCCCCCCCCCCCGACACACATTCCCCCCCTGCTAAACATTTACTCCCAGAATCTGGGTTCGACTCAATCTTGCTACCGTTTCGAAACTTGACCAATTTTGTTCACTCCGCGTAGCCTCAGTTCACTCAGCTGTATAAACGAGTACCTGGCGATAGACGGTTCACTCAGCTGTATAAACGAGTACCTGGCGATAGACGGTTCACTCAGCTGTATAAACGAGTACCTGGCGATAGACGGTTCACTCAGCTGTATAAACGAGTACCTGGCGATAGACGGTTCACTCAGCTGTATAAACGAGTACCTGGCGATAGACGGTTCACTCAGCTGTATAAACGAGTACCTGGCGATAGACGGTTCACTCAGCTGTATAAACGAGTACCTGGCGATAGACAGTGGTGGATATTTGAACGAATATTGTTCGCGCAGTAATTGCAGCGTGGCTGATTGCTTCCCATAGAAGTCGGAGGTGGTGTTGGAATGAACAGGTCTGCCAGGGGATGAAGTGTAACGCGCTTTAAACAGTCCCAAGGACAGGATACCGCGCTACATAAAAATGTGCCTATATATTTAACGGAATAGAAACTTTGATTGCTCATCGCGATACGAATTATATAAAGTGTTGTACGTCTGTGTTGTGTTTCGACTATTTCCGTCACTGTCATGTATATATCAAACAAGGCAGACGTCGTTTAAACAAATAATACAACGACCTAAAAAAACTGGTTCCAATAAGAACCCATGGAAACGTTTCCCATTTGCATCATCCCAATATTTCTCATCGTACACGCCGTGGGTATGTAGGGTTTCATATGGTTCCATTCATTGCGCACAACTCGTTATCATCACGTGGTGTTATCATCACGTGGTGTTACCATCACGTGGTGTTAGCATCACGTAGTGTCTTCTCCTCTTGGACGGTCAGTTGTCATGGGTCGCCACTCGTTTCTGAGTTGTGCCGTCTTGACCAGATCTTTCACGTTCCCGATCCATACCGTGCAGTTGTCTCTCTGTGTGGCTCTAGGCCTTCCACTCCCTCTTTTATCTCTGTGTGGCTCTAGGCCTTCCTCTACCTCTATTATCTCTGTGTGGCTCTAGGCCTTCCTCTCCCTCTATTATCTCTGTGTGGCTCTAGGCCTTCCTCTCCCTCTTTTATCTCTGTGTGGCTCTAGGCCTTCCTCTCCCTGTTTTATCTCTGTATGGCTCTAGGCCTTCCTCCCCCTCTTTTATCTCTGTGTGGCTCTAGGCCTTCCTCTCCCTCTTTTATCTCTGTGTGGCTCTAGGCCTTCCTCTCCCTCTTTTATCTCTGTGTGGCTCTAGGCCTTCCTCTCCCTGTTATATCTCTGTATGGCTCTAGGCCTTCCTCTCCCTCTTTTATCTCTGTATGGCTCTAGGCCTTCCTATCCCTCTTTTATCTCTGTGTGGCTCTAGGCCTTCCTCTCCCTCTTTTATCTCTGTATGGCTCTAGGCCTTCCTCTCCCTCTTTTATCTCTGTGTGGCTCTAGGCCTTCCTCTCCCTGTTTTATCTCTGTATGGCTCTAGGCCTTCCTCTCCCTCTTTTATCTTTGTATGGCTCTAGGCCTTCCTCTCCCTCTTTTATCTCTGTATGGCTCTAGGCCTTCCTCTCCCTCTTTTTTCTCTGTATGGCTCTAGGCCTTCCTCTCCCTCTTTTATCTCTGTGTGGCTCTAGGCCTTCCTCTCCCTCTTTTATCTCTGCATGGCTCTAGGCCTTCCTCTCCCTCTTTTATCTCTGTATGGCTCTATGCCTTCCTCTCCCTCTTTTATCTCTGTATGGCTCTAGGCCTTCCTCTCCCTCTTTTTTCTCTGTATGGCTCTAGGCCTTCCTCTCCCTTTTTTATCTCTGTGTGGCTCTAGGCCTTCCTCTCCCTCTTTTATCTCTGTTTGGCTCTAGGCCTTCCTCTCCCTATTTTATCTCTGTGTGGCTCTAGGCCTTCCTCTCCCTGTTTTATCTCTGTGTGGCTCTAGGCCTTCGTCTCCCTCTTTTATCTCTGTGTGGCTCTAGGCCTTCCTCTCCCTCTGTTATCTCTGTGTGGCTCTAGGCCTTCCTCTCCCTGTTTTATCTCTGTATGGCTCTAGGCCTTCCTCTCCCTGTTTTATCTCTGTATGGCTCTAGGCCTTCCTCTCCCTGTTTTATCTCTGTATGGCTCTAGGCCTTCCTCTCCCTCTTTTATATCTGTATGGCTCTAGGCCTTCCCCTCCCTCTTTTATCGCTGTATGGCTCTAGGCCTTCCTCTCCCTCTTTTATCTCTGTATGGCTCTAGGCCTTCCTCTCCCTCTTTTATCTCTGTGTGGCTCTAGGCCTTCCTCTCCCTCTTTTATCTCTGTATGGCTCTAGGCCTTCCTCTCCTTCTTTTATCTCTGTGTGGCTCTAGGCCTTCCTCTCCCTCTTTTATCTCTGTATGGCTCTAGGCCTTCCTCTCCCTCTTTTATCTCTGTGTGGCTCTAGGCCTTCCTCTCCCTGTTTTATCTCTGTATGGCTCTAGGCCTTCCTCTCCCTGTTTTACCTCTGTATGGCTCTAGGCCTTCCTCTCCCTCTTTTATCTCTGTATGGCTCTAGGCCTTCCTCTCCCTCTTTTATCTCTGTGTGGCTCTAGGCCTTCCTCTCCCTCTTTTATCTCTGTGTGGCTCTAGGCCTTCCTTTCCCTCTTTTATCTCTTTATTACTCTAGGCCTTCCTCTCCCTCTTTTATCTCTGTGTGGCTCTAGGCCTTCCTCTCCCTCTTTTATCTCTGTATGGCTCTAGGCCTTCCTCTCCCTCTTTTATCTCTGTGTGGCTCTAGGCCTTCCTCTCCCTCTTTTATCTCTGTATGGCTCTAGGCCTTCCTCTCCCTCTTTTATCTCTGTGTGGCTCTAGACCTTCCTCTCCCTGTTTTATCTCTGTATGGCTCTAGGCCTTCCTCTCCCTCTTTTATCTCTGTATGGCTCTAGGCCTTCCTCTCCCTCTTTTATATCTGTATGGCTCTAGGCCTTCCTCTCCCTCTTTTATCTCTGTGTGGCTCTAGGCCTTCCTCTCCCTCTTTTATCTCTGTATGGCTCTAGGCATTCCTCTCCCTCTTTTATCTCTGTATGGCTCTAGGCCTTCCTCTCCCTCTTTTATCTCTGTATGGCTCTAGGCCTTCCTCTCCCTCTTTTATCTCTGTGTGGCTCTAGGCCTTCCTCTCCCTCTTTTATCTCTGTGTGGCTCTAGGCCTTCCTTTCCCTCTTTTATCTCTGTATTACTCTAGGCCTTCCTCTCCCTCTTTTATCTCTGTGTGGCTCTAGGCCTTCCTCTCCCTCTTTTATCTCTGTATGGCTCTAGGCCTTCCTCTCCCTCTTTTATCTCTGTGTGGCTCTAGGCCTTCCTCTCCCTCTTTTATCTCTGTATGGCTCTAGGCCTTCCTCTCCCTCTTTTATTTCTGTGTGGCTCTAGGCCTTCCTCTCCCTGTTTTATCTCTGTATGGCTCTAGGCCTTCCTCTCCCTCTTTTATCTCTGTATGGCTCTAGGCCTTCCTCTCCATCTTTTATCTCTGTGTGGCTCTAGGCCTTCCTCTCCCTGTTTTATCTCTGTGTGGCTCTAGGCCTTCCTCTCCCTCTTTTATCTCTGTATGGCTCTAGGCCTTCCTCTCCCTCTTTTATCTCTGTATGTCTCTAGGCCTTCCTCTCCCTCTTTTATCTCTGTATGGCTCTAGGCCTTCCTCTCCCTGTTTTATCTCTGTGTGGCTCTAGGCCTTCCTCTCCCTGTTTTATCTCTGTATGGCTCTAGGCCTTCCTCTCCCTCTTTTATCTCTGTGTGGCTCTAGGCCTTCCTCTCCCTCTTTTATCTCTGTGTGGCTCTAGGCCTTCCTCTCCCTCTTTTATCTCTGTATGGCTCTAGGCCTTCCTCTCCCTCTTTTATCTCTGTATGGCTCTAGGCCTTCCTCTCCCTCTTTTATCTCTGTGTGGCTCTAGGCCTTCCTCTCCCTCTTTTATCTCTGTGTGGCTCTAGGCCTTCCTCTCCCTCTTTTATCTCTGTATGGCTCTAGGCCTCCCTCTCCCTCTTTTATCTCTGTGTGGCTCTAGGCCTTCCTCTCCCTCTTTTATCTCTGTGTGGCTCTAGGCCTTCCTCTCCCTGTTTTATATCTGTATGGCTCTAGGCCTTTCTCTCCCTCTTTTATCTCTGTGTGGCTCTAGGCCTTCCTCTCCCTCTTTTATCGTCAACAATTCCCTTCACTATTTCCTGTTGAATTCCTTCTTGTCTAGTTCTGTAACTTAAAACAAGATTGCCTGTCTTAGACCATCTATATTCGTGACACGTTCAGTGCAGCTTCTCCTTAAGCGGCGAAGACATTCTTCCGCTTCCGTCATCCGCACTAGGCATACGTAATACGTCGTCCATGTTTTGACACAGACGAGACGTAACGAGTCCGCTGCCGCACAAATCTGTCTAGGAGCGATTTGTGCGGAAGCGGACCACGTTGCGGTTCGTCTGTGTCAAAACAACGTAAAATAACGGAGGGCGACGGATGTTGTGTGATAGATGACGGATGTCGGGTGATGGATAACGGATGTCGGGTGATGGATGACGGATGTCGGGTGATGGATGACGGATGTCGGGTGACGGATAACGGATGTCGTGTGATGGATGATGGATGTCGGGTGATGGATAACGGATGTCGCGTGATGGATGACGGATGTCGGGTGATGGATAACGGATGTCGTGTGATGGATGACGGATGTCGGGTGATGGATAACGGATGTCGGGTGATGGATGACGGATGTCGGGTGATGGATAACGGATGTCGGGTGAAGGATGACGGATGTCGGGTGATGGATGTCGTGTGATGGATGATGGATGTCGGGTGATGGATAACGGATGTCGCGTGATGGATGACGGATGCCGGGTGATGGATAACGGATGTCGTGTGATGGATGACGGATGTCGGGTGATGGATAACGGATGTCGGGTGAAGGATGACGGATGTCGGGTGATGGATGTCGGGTGATGGATGACGGATGTCGGGTGATGGATAACGGATGTCGTATGATGGATGATGGATTTTGGGTGATGGATAACGGATGTCGTGTGATGGATGACGGATGTCGGGTGATGGATAACGGATGTCGTGTGATGGATGACGGATGTCGGGTGATGGATAACGGATGTCGTGTGATGGATGACGGATGTCGGGTGATGGATAACGGATGTCGGGTGATGGATGACGGATGTCGGGTGACGGATGTCGGGTGATGGATGACAGATGTCTGGTGACGGATGTCGGTTGATGGATGACGGATGTCGGGTGATGGATGTCGGGTGATGGATGTCGGGTGATGGATGACGGATGTCGTGTTTACGGATGTCGGATGTCAGGATGTTTTCAATCTCACTTGATATCGTTTGAAAATTGTCAGCGCATAACTAACTATGTATAATAACAAGTGGCCCTGTGTGTCCAGGTATCGTCGTGACGGTGTCGTTCAACTGCGTGCAGGGCCTCGACAACCTGTGGGCGGCTCACCAGTCCGACCGCCTGCTGCCCGCCCTGCAGCAGTTCTTCATCACGCCCGACGTACTCGACGTTATCGGCGCCAGCTACATCGAGATCAGGTCCCGGATGTGGGTTGACGAGTACGAGGATTGCCGCAAGGAACTGGCGGCGTCGTTTGCTCTGCTGCCCAAGACCACCCTAGCGGACAGCGGTAGGTGTTGCTGTAGCATTTGTTCCCGGTTCACTGTGTGGCGTCACTGGTGTGGTAAAGGCGTCAGTTGGGGCTAGTATAGTTCAACCAATCGTAGCGCGACGAATCGATGCGGCAGGCAAATCATCACCAAGTGTACAATAGGCGCAGCCTGCGCCAACATTGTTTGTTTGGCCCGTACGTAACGTACGTAACGTACAAGCGAATGATGCACGGCATAACACCGAACATTATATGATGATAGTAAATTGTTACGGATTGGCGGGGTTTCCGTTCACTAGTCTGGCTCAGGTGACAGTCTAGTTGGAAAGCCCCATTTCTATATCATTTAACGCTCGTGAATGGTGGCTGCACAAATGAACGAGACAACAAAGACAAGTGACAGAAAATAAACATTTAATATACGATAGTTACTCAGTAATTTACAAGAAAACAAATATACGATAGTTACTCAGAAATTTACAAGAAAACAAGTGGACTCATGGGTCTATGTAATTATTATAAGTAAATAACTCAGATTCTTTACTAATCTATACTAATTATTCATCCTGTGAAATAACGATTGCTGATGTTAGGTCAATAAATAAATAAAATTATTTAATGCAGCAAAAACATGTTTATTTATATTATTACTAATAGCGTCTAACATGACCCCTCGCTATCATCCCAAAGTAAACTGCTATACTATACTATTATGACTCAAGATCAAACACATTATGACTCAAGATCAAACACATTATTACTCAAGATCAAACTCATTACGACTCAAGATCAAACACAGCTGTGGTTGCTTACGTACCTCGGCATGTCTTATTAGAGAGAGTTTGCAAGCGCACCTTTCTCCCTTCCCGATCCTGATCTCGCTACGCGTGCTACGTCATCGCTTCTCGTGTTTATACGATCGGGATTGTGTCGATGAGATAGGGAAAATATCGATCTCGCAGGTTCAATCGGTTA
This sequence comes from Lamellibrachia columna, assembly GCA_963662155.1. Taxonomy (NCBI): domain Eukaryota; kingdom Metazoa; phylum Annelida; class Polychaeta; order Sabellida; family Siboglinidae; genus Lamellibrachia; species Lamellibrachia columna. Next base: position 843,000 of record OY759263.1, read on the forward strand.
GTGGTTTCCTTGTCTATAGTACGTTGCAATTCTACGTAAGACTGTTGTTGACTGATTAGCTGCCCTATTTTAGTTGCCGATAGGCTCAGTGCCTCGGAGAAAAAGAGTTTTAAGTGCGCACTGTCTATACTATGAGTCTATACTATGAGTCTATACGATTAGTCTATACGATGAGTCTATACGATGAGTCTGGTAAACAAAACTACACGAAACTATCGGCGGCACCGTAGTCGTAGACTTTAACAAGATTTTAACAAGATTTGCCATCCAAGCCAAAGGCCCAGATGGCAAGTGGACAAGGAAGCCATTGGCTTATCGAGAGTCCAACAATGTTCACCTACTTATAACCCGCCCTCCTGATATATGTGTCAACCTTGTTTTTAAACATATTCAAGCTGCTAGCAGTTACACAATCTGTAGACAATTTGTTCCATTCATTTATTGTCCTCTGTGAGAACGAGTGCTTCCTGATGTCCAATCTACATTGATCCTTTACTAATTTTACCTCATGTCCTCTAGTTCTGCTATCCTTCTTGAGTGAGAAAAACATATTTCTATCAATAATTTCATACCCATTCAATATCTTAAAAACTTCAATCTGATCTCCTCTTAACCTCCTTGTCTCTAGAGTTGTTAAACCACATTCTTTCAGGCGTTCTTCATAACTAAGGTCTCTAAGTTCTGGAATCATTTTAGTTGCTCTCCTTTGTATGCGTTCAAGCGTATCTATATCCTTCTTACGATATGGTCTCCATGCTTGTATACAGTATTCTAAATGAGGTCTAACTATTGCTTTATAAAGAGGTATAATTAACTTTTTTCCCTTGTATGTTATGTTTCTTCTAATCAATCCAAGAATTTGATTACCCTTTGAAGCTGCAATACCACACTGCTCTGAAACTTTCATATCAGCGCTTATTGTAACTCCTAAGTCCTTTTCTTTTACAGTAGTACCCAGAACAGTATCTCCCATTTTATAGTTTACATTCAAGTTCCCATGTCCTGTATGTAGGCATTTACATTTCCCAAAATTGAACAGCATCTGCCATTTCTCAGACCATTTCACTAATCTGTCTAGATCGTTTTGTAAATGTTGTTTATCACCATCAGTATTAACCTTTCTAAACAGTTTTGTGTCATCCGCAAATTTCAGTACGTTACTTGTTATACTGTCGTCCAAGTCATTGATATAAATTAAGAATAATATAGGTCCTAGTAATAGATTTAGACATCGCATTGTAGATCAGTCCTATAGTATAAACAAGACTAACAATTCCAGCTGAAGTGGACTGCAGAAGCAAACAGCTATTGTTAACATTCTATATTGTATTTTTTATAAATAAAATATATACTCAAGTTTCCTAAATTCGTCTTCGACTCGAGTTGTGCACTTTTTGTTTTGGTTCGCATATGCAAGGTTAGCGCAAATATCCGACTATTACTTTCGTAAATAAATTCATGTGTTGTTGTGATACGATGTAGTACGGTACACCATGTGTTGTTGTGATACGATGTAGTACGGTACACCATGTGTTGTTGTGATACGATGTAGTACGGTACACCATGTAATCCCGTGAGACTTTGTTTTGCCAATACCGATTTTTTATGAATGTTTTCTTTTGGGTTCAAGTAAGCAGAAAATCAAGGGTGGCAATTTTACTTTTCGTTTTTAAAGTTTCTATGGGGTCTCAAACATACTTATCGCAAGTGCCTGTGGTCAATATGCCAACATCAATATTAATAAAGACACATTTTTGAGAAAAAAATATTTGTTGAAAAAATCTGAAATAAACCATCGACGCTTTAGAGATATTAGCCCACCTATTGTACGAATGTGATTTCAATATGTTGAATATCTTTGAATTTATTGCAGTAAACATGAAATTGTACTGGGATATCCGATTTTGTTCTTTCAATGCTATATTCTATTTGTGTTGAATTCACAGTCAGGCAATGCAATTGGAATGGAATAAATTAAAATAATTGGAATAAATTAAAATAATAATTACATTTCACACTCTGCACTTTATTAAGGCTCTTACATCACACATAACCAGGAGAGTTATACTGGCGGAGATGTAAGTCCCTGGTAGGTTTACTCAAGGCATGTCAAGAGGCAGTCAAACGAAGTGTAGCTATTCACAAGGGGATGTGGCTCCCATCCAAAGTGTAGCTATTCACAAGGGGATGTGGCTCCCATCCAAAGTGTAACTATTCACAAGGGGATGTGGCTCCCATCCAAAGTGTAGCTATTCACAAGGGGATGTGGCTCCCATCCAAAGTGTAGCTATTCACAAGGGGATGTGGCTCCCATCCAAAGTGTAGCTATTCACAAGGGGATGTGGCTCCCATCCAAAGTGTAACTATTCACAAGGGGATGTGGCTCCCATCCAAAATGTAGCTATTCACAAGGGAATATGGCTCCCATCCGATGTGAGACCAACAAATGGACTAAGAAAACAATGTATTTGGACAACTCAACAGTCACAGTCCATCTATGACATAAATCACAGTCTATCTATGACATAAATCACAGTCCCTCTATGACATAAATCACAGTCCATCTATGACATAAATCACAGTCCACCTATGACA
>OY759263.1:848094-860594 GCA_963662155.1 Lamellibrachia columna
AGGTTATATATGCGTATGTTTAAATGCAAGGAGCATAGTAAATAAGAAAAACGAATTAAACATTATGGTAGAAGATACTGACCCTCACATGATTGGTATAACTGAATCATGGGCCAACATAGACATAACAGATGCTGAATTAGGACTGACAGGATACGTAATGTTTAGGAAATATCGAATAGGAAGACGGGGAGGGGGAGTTATTTTATATGTTAAAGAATCTATTGAGGCTTATGTAATAAAACTAGAAAGGGAAGCAGATTGCGATGAAGCTGTTTGGTGCAAAATTGTTTCAGGAAATTCAAAATTAACTATTGGATTAGTTTACCGAAGTCCAAAACATAAACGAAGAGGACAACACAAAAATAAAAAACGCTATAAAGGAAGTTAGTAATGGGGAATGTATCATAATGGGAGATTTTATCCATGGACACATACAATGAAATTCTCTAGAGAGCACAGGGAGTGAGGAACAACAATTTCTATTTTTAATCCAGGATAGCTTTCTTACTCAGCACGTGCTAGAACCAACCAGGGCAGAAAATGTATTAGATATAGTTTTGTCATCAGAAAAAGAATTAGTGGACAATGTAAAAATACTTGAACCATTCGGTAACAGTGACCATAATCAAATACATTTTGACATCAATGTAAAATCAGAAAGTAAAAATAAGAAAACGTACAAGAGAAACTTCCACAAAGGTAAATACAAAGATATGAGAAAATACTTAGCAAAGCTAGATTGGAATAACATGCCGATGAATAAGACCGCAATTGAATGTTGGAATATTCTAAAATATGAAATTGAGAGTATCATCGATAAATTTTTTTCCCTTCCAAAAACAAGGAAAACGGAGTAGAGAGAAATACTTGTCAAAAGAGACTATTAGAAAAATAGTGTTAAAACAAACTATGTGGAGGATTTATAGGCGTTCCAGAAAGGAAGAAGACTATGCAAATTACAAAGAGGCACTTAATGCAGCTACAACTGAAATCAGACAATCTAAAAGAAGCTATGAGCAAAAACTAGCATGTAACATAAAAAATGACAGCAAGAGTTTTTATGCATATGTCAGGAGTAAACAAAACGTACAAGACAAGGTTGGAACTCTAGAAGACATTGCTGGAAATATAATATCACATGGGTTTTTAATGGCGGAAGACCTAAATGGTTACTTCAGTTCAGTGTTTAACAAAGAAGATATTAGTTCATTACTAGTTGCTGATGCTAAATTTCAGGAGGCTAAATCTGACTATTTAGGACCGTTAATTGTAACTCCAGAAATGGTAGCTAAGAAAATAAAGGCAACGACGGATAATAAATCACCGGGAGTTGATGGGATTCCTCCAACATTACTAAAGGAAACAGTAGAACAAATCAGTATACCACTTGCAAGAGTATTCAACTTGTCATTAAAAGAGGGAGTTGTTCCGTTTGAATGGAAAGAAGCAAACATCATACCATTATTTAAAAATGGTTCGAGAAATTAGTCAGAGAATTACAGACCAGTGAGTTTAACGTCAGTGATTTGTAAATTATTAGAAAGATTAATTAAATACCATATGGTGGACTTCCTCGTTAAGCATAAATTATTAAATTCATCTCAACATGGATTCCTTAAAGCGAGGTCATGCTTAACAAATATGTTATGTTTTTTGGAAGAAATCACTAAGTAGATAGACGTGGGATCGCCAGTAGATATTATCTACTTAGATTTTCAGAAAGCTTTTGACAAAGTGCCACATCAAAGATTACTACTTAAATTAAAAGCCCATGGTATCGGGGATAGCATAACTGACTGGATAGAACAATGGCTGACTGACAGAAGACAACGAGTTGTAGTAGATGGAGAAGTTTCAAATTGGAAATAGGTTTTGAGTGGGGTACCTCAAGGATCAGTATTAGGACCTATATTATTCTTAATTTATATCAATGACTTGGACGACAGTATAACAAGTAACGTACTGAAATTTGTTTATATATGACTGTCTCTTGTATATGTTTATATATGACTGTCTCTTGTATATGTTTATATATGACTGTCTCTTGGATATGTTCCTCAACGGTGTAACTGTTGAGCCAAAGCTCCAGGCTGACCCACGGAAACACCAGACGACTACAGAAACCTAACAAATGACATTTATATGTTGGGATATGTCATACATTCACAATTTCCTCTGACATTCCACGAGGACATACAACAGAGACAGTGGCGCCTCTACCGGGAGCAGAAGTACATGTAGATACGTCTGTTTGTGAGTAGCCATAATACGTCCCCGTTGGAACATGTTTCAGCATCACGGAACGCCCATCTGACCTAGGGCATAAACATCTGACCTAGGACATAAACATCTGACCTAGGACATAAACATCTGACCTTGGGCATAAACATCTGACCTAGGACATAAACATCTGACCTAGGACATAAACATCTGACCTATGGTATAAACATCTGACCTAGGACATAAACATCTGACCTATGGTATAAACATCTGACCTAGGACATAAACATCTGACCTAGGACATAAACATCTAACCTTGGGCATAAACATCTGACCTAGGACATAAACATCTGACCTAGGACAAAAACATCTGACCTATGGTATAAACATCTGACCTAGGACATAAACATCTGACCTATGGTATAAACATCTGACCTAGGACATAAACATCTGACCTATGGTATAAACATCTGACCTAGGACATAAACACAATCGAGGCGGTCCAGAGGAAAGCTGCACACTTTATAAAACCCAACTGCTTTGTGGGGTCGAGTAGTAAAGATTTAACAAGATTTAACAAGATTTGCCATCCAAGCCAAAGGCCCAGATGGCAAGTGGACAAGGAAGCCATTGGCTTATCGAGAGTCCAACAATGTTCATCTACTTATAGCCTGCCCTCCTGAGATATGTGTCAACCTTGTTTTTAAACATATTCACGCTGCTAGCAGTTACACAATCTGTAGACAATTTGTTCCATTCATTTATTGTCCTCTGTGAGAACGAGTGCTTCCTGATGTCCAATCTACATTGATCCTTTACTAATTTTACCTCATGTCCTCTAGTTCTGCTATCCTTCTTGAGTGAGAAAAACATATTTCTATCAATATTTTCATACCCATTCAATATCTTAAAAACTTCAATCTGATCTCCTCTTAACCTCCTTGTCTCTAGAGTTGTTAAACCACATTCTTTCAAGCGTTCTTCATAACTAAGGTCTCTCAGTTCTGGAATCATTTTAGTTGCTCTCCTTTGTATGCGTTCAAGCGTATCTATATCCTTCTTACGATATGGTCTCCGTGCTTGTATACAGTATTCTAAATGAGGTCTAACTATTGCTTTATAAAGAGGTATAATTAACTTTTTTCCCTTGTATGTTATGTTTCTTCTAATCAATCCAAGAATTTGATTACCCTTTGAAGCTGCAATACCACACTGCTCTGAAACTTTCATATTAGCGCTTATTGTAACTCCTAAGTCCTTTTCTTTTACAGTAGTACCCAGAACAGTATCTCCCATTTTATAGTCTACATTCAAGTTCCTATGTCCTGTGTGTAGGCATTTACATTTCCCAAAATTGAACAACATCTGCCATTTCTCAGACCATTTCACTAATCTGTCTAGATCGTTTTGTAAATGTTGTTTATCACCATCAGTATTAACCTTTCTAAACAGTTTTGTGTCATCCGCAAATTTCAGTACGTTACTTGTTATACTGTCGTCCAAGTCATTGATATAAATTAAGAATAATATAGGTCCTAATACTGATCCCTGAGGTACCCCACTCAAAACCGATTTCCAATTTGAAACTTCTCCATCTACTACAACTCGTTGTCTTCTGTCAGTCAGCCATTGTTCTATCCAGTCAGTTATGCTATCCCCGATACCATGGGCTTTTAATTTAAGTAGTAATCTTTGATGTGGCACTTTGTCAAAAGCTTTCTAAAAATCTAAGTAGATAATATCTACTGGCGATCCCACGTCTATCCACTTAGTGATTTCTTCCAAAAAAACATAACATATTTGTTAAGCATGACCTCGCTTTAAGGAATCCATGTTGAGATGAATTTAATAATTTATGCTTAACGAGGAATTCCACCATATGGTCTTTAATTAACCTTTCTAATAATTTACAAATCACTGACGTTAAACTCACTGGTCTGTAATTCTCTCTCAAGGAAAGACCTACCAAGTTGTATAAATCTCTATACAGCCTTTTGCCCATCACATATGGTATTCAAATGATATACAAACACTTAGTACAAGAAGAAGAAGATCCTCAAATGTAACCAGTTTGATCAGGTTAACTGGACTAGTATTGTATACCAAAATAGCTATTATGAATGGCAGAGTGGACTGTTCTTCAACCAAATATCCACAGCAATGGCAGATTCGTCCACAGTGGTGGGCACAACACACTTCGCCACATACACTTGTCGATATAACCACAAACTTGGTCTTGTATATGTTTAGACAAACATATCTTGCTTCAATGTTATATCGACACAACAATGGGCGTGATGGGAAACCCCTGTTAATGAAATGTGAGAATGGGAAGACCCGGGACGGGTTGGGGGAGACCCGGGACGGGGTAACCCGAGATGGGGACGTCCCACAACGACTGCTCATCGGAGCCCAAGTCTATCCAAATGTGCACGCGTGACGTAGACTGGTCAAATGTGCACGCGTGACGTAGACTGGTCAAATGTGCACGCGTGACGTAGACTGGTCAAAACAGACGGGACACTGCTATCATTTATTGTTTGTTGGTTGTTAACGGTCAATCAATCAATCAATCAATCAATCAATCAATCAATCAATCACTTTATTTGTTTCAAACATAAACAAAGAAGCCACGCGTACAATACGCGTGAGTATTGTACAATACGCGTGAGTATTGTACAATACGCGTGAGTATCAAATAAGGAAATATTGCTTCGAAAGGAGACTTATAGTAAAATCCTACCCCTAAATCGTTTAACATTGTTTGTACATGGCAATACTTAATTGAAAAATACCAACAACAACAAAAATCAGCTCTTGCATACATGTATATACACATATATACATATGTGAACGTAATAACATTATAGCACACCGTAATATCGTAATTTACATATTCTAGTGTAAATGTAGTGTACATGATATGATAAGAATGGTTAGTGAATGTGTCCGACTGAGACGTTTGTTAATGAACTCATATATGCACCTTCACCTAATGCAGCGTCGTCCTTTTCAGACAACGACAAGGAGATGCTTCGTCTGGCGAAGAGCTCTCAGCCGCCGCTCGCTGCCAAGCTGATGGCTCTGCGAGACGACCTGACAGCCTTCGAACGGCATATCAGCGAGTTCACGGTGATCATCAAGAACCACATCCCGATCAACATGCAACACATCAACACGTTCACCGAGTTCTGCACGATCATGGCCGAACTGACTAAGACGAAGCTCGCCGCCGACATGCAGCCGCTGCGTGACTACGTGCGCCTGCGCGAGATGTTGCACGAGATTCTCGTTGACATCGAGACCGGCATGTGTCATCCTCTCGCGCAGGTCCACGCGGCGTTCGAGAACGAACGACAACAGGACGCGAAACGCCGCTTAACTGCCAGACGGACGGAGATGGCAGTGAAGTTGGCGGCGGACTACGACGTGTCTCGTATGAAGCACGCCGAGGCGCAGAGGCGAATCCTCAACCGCGACCACGGTCTCTTCCTCGGCCTTGTCGCCGTCATTTACGTTGGCCTCGACCTCGCCGTCGAGCTCGACCAGATGTTTGACGAGTACTTGTCGGGCTTCCAAGTGAAGCTCTAGAAGCCGACGAGTACTTGTCGGGCTTCCAAGTGAAACTCTAGAAGCCGACGAGTATTGTCGGGCTTCCAAGTAACGTTCTAGAGGCCGACGAGTACTTGTCGGGCTTCCAAGTGAAGCTCTAGAAGCTGACGAGTATTGTCGAGCTTCCAAGTAACGTTCTAGAGGCCGACGAGTACTTGTCGGGCTTCCAAGTAACGTTCTAGAGGCCGACGAGTACTTGTCGGGCTTCCTAGTAACGTTCTAGAGGCCGACGAGTACTTGTCGGGCTTCCAAGTAACGTTCTAGAGGCCGACGAGTACTTGTCGGGCTTCCAAGTAACGTTCTAGAGGCCGACGAGTACTTGTCGGGTTTCCAAGTAACTTTCTAGAGGCCGACGCCAAGTCACATCAAGACGTTGAGTTCAGGATGAAACACGCATTTTATTTCCATTGTACAATAATGTATGTATTAAACCGTGTTAAACACGTTTTAAAACCGTTAAGAAAGGATACGAATTTTACTTACATTTCAATAAAGCACTGTTTTCGTACACATGTGTTCAATACTTCTGACAGCCAAACGCACATCGTCTGATTCATAGCGTAATCCATCGGATTAATTACTTGGGGGCCTACAAATAATGCTGATGCTAGTTCATGTCCTGCTGCACGACCCCCACTGCTACCCCTTTCCACCTCTCCCTATCGACAGCCTTCTCCCTATCGACAGCCTCCTCCCTATCGACAGCCTCCTCCCTATCGACAGCCTCCTCCCTATCGACAGCCTCCTCCCTATCGACAGCCTTCTCCCTATCGACAGCCTTCTTCCTATCGTCAGCCTCCTCCCTCCACTTGTCACCCTCCTCTGCCTTTCTTTCCTCCCATATTAGTTGTGGTTTGCCTTTGTAGACGAAGCTTATACATTGGTCTACTAATATAGCTTATAGATGGGTCTATTAATGCAGCTTATACATTGGTCTACTAATACAGCTTATAGATGGGTCTACTAATACAGCTTATACATTGGTGTACTAATACAGCTTATATATGGGTCTATTAATGCAGCTTATAGATGGGTCTATTAATGCAGCTTATAGATGGGTCTACTAATATAGCTTATAGATGGGTCTATTAATACAGCTTATAGATGGGTCTATTAATACAGCTTATAGATGGGTCTACTAATATAGCTTATAGATGGGTCTACTAATACAGCTTATAGATGGGTCTACTAATATAGCTTATGTATGGGTTTACTAATACAGCTTATTGATGGGTCTACTAATACAGCTTATTGATGGGTCTACTAATACAGCTTATTGATGGGTCTACTAATACAGCTTATTGATGGGTCTACTAATATAGCTTATATATGGGTTTACTAATACAGCTTATAGATGGGTCTATTAATACAGCTTATAGATGGGTCTACTAATACAGCTTATTGATGGGTCTACTAATACAGCTTATTGATGGGTCTACTAATACAGCTTATTGATGGGTCTACTAATACAGCTTATTGATGGGTCTACTAATACAGCTTATACATGGGTCTACTAATACAGCTTATTGATGGGTCTACTAATACAGCTTATATATGGGTCTACTAATACAGCTTATTGATGGGTCCACTAATACAGCTTATTGATGATAAACTGGGAACCAAAACATAGGGCGAGAAAACTAGGGAAGCCGCACTCACCTACATTGACAAACTAAAACGAGACACGGGTTTGGAAAAAAACAAGATATTAAGACATTAATGCAAGATTGGAAATATTGAGGGCCATTGTGATTTTAGGAACTCGCTCCACATAAGCAAGCAAGATGGGTCTACTAGCGTCGCTTGTAGATAGGCATACTATAGAATGCTTGTAGATGGGTTTACTAACGTCGCTTGTAGATAGGCATACTATAGAATGCTTGTAGATGGGTTTACTAACGTCGCTTGTAGATAGGCATACTATAGAATGCTTGTAGGTGGGTTTACTAACGTCGCTTGTAGATAGGCATACTATAGAATGCTTGTAGGTGGGTTTACTAACGTCGCTTGTAGATAGGCATACTATAGAATGCTTGTAGGTGGGTTTACTAACGTCGCTTGTAGATAGGCATACTATAGAATGCTTGTAGGTGGGTTTACTAACGTCGCTTGTAGATAGGCATACTATAGAATGCTTGTAGATGGGTTTACTAACGTCGCTTGTAGATAGGCATACTATAGAATGCTTGTAGGTGGGTTTACTAACGTCGCTTGTAGATAGGCATACTATAGAATGCTGTGCAGATGGGTTTACTAACGTCGCTTGTAGATAGGCATATTATAGAATGCTTGTAGATGGGTTTACTAACGTCGCTTGTAGATAGGCATACTATATAATGCTTGTAGTTGGGTTTACTAACGTCTCTTGTAGATAGGCATACTATAGAATGCTTGTAGGTGGGTTTATTAACGTCGCTTGTAAATAGGCATACTATAGAATGCTTGTAGATGGGTTTACTAACGTCACTTGTAGATAGGCATACTATAGAATGTTTGTAGGTGGGTTTACTAACGTCGCTTGTAGATAGGCACTCTATAGAATGCTTGTAGATGGGTTTACTAACGTCGCTTGTAGATAGGCATACTATAGAATGCTTGTAGGTGGGTTTACTAACGTCGCTTGTAGATAGGCATACTATATAATGCTTTTAGGTGCTTTTAGTAACGTCGCTTGTAGATAGGCATACTATAGAATGCTTGTAGGTGGGTTTACTAACGTCGCTTGTAGATAGGCAAACTATAGAATGCTTGTAGGTGCGTTTACTAACGTCGCTTGTAGATAGGCATACTATAGAATGCTTGTAGATGGATTTACTAACGTCGCGCTTGTAGATAGGCATACTATAGAATGCTTGTAGGAGGGTTTACTAACGTCGCTTGTAGATAGGCGTACTATAGAATGCTTGTAGGTGGGTTTACTAACGTCGCTTGTAGATAGGCATACTATAGAATGCTTGTAGGTAGGTTTACTAACGTCGCTTGTAGATAGGCATACTATAGAATGCTTGTTGATGGGTTTACTAACGTCGCTTGTAGATAGGCATACTATAGAATGCTTGTAGATGGGCTTACTAACGTCGCTTGTAGATAGGCATATTTTGAATGCTTGTAGATGGGTCTACTAACGTCGCTTGTAGATGGGAATACTTAGAATGCTTGTAGATGGGCCTCCTAACGGTGTTTGTATATAGGCATAGGCGGAATGCTTGTAGATGGGCCTACTAACGGTGTTTGTTAATAGGCATACTTAGAATGTTTGTAGATGGGCCTACTAACGGTGCCTGTATATAGGTATAGTTAGAATACTTGTAGATGGGCCTACTAACGGTGTTTGTATATAGGTATAGTTGGAATGCTTGTAGATGGGCCTCCTAACGGTGCCTGTATATATGTATAGTTGGAATGCTTGTAGATGGGCCTACTAACGGTCTTTGTTAATAGGCAGACTTAGAATGTTTGTAGATGGGCCTACTAACGGTGCCAGTATATAGGTATAGTTAGAATGCTTGTAGATGGGCCTACCAACGGTGTTTGTATATAGGTATATTTAGAATGCTTGTAGATGGGCCTACTAACGGTGCTTGTATATTTAGAATGTTTGTAGATGGGCCCACTAACGGTGTTTGTATATAGGTATAGTTAGAATGTTTGTAGATGGGCCTACTAACGGTGTTTGTATATAGGTATAGTTAGCATGCTTGTAGATGGGCCTACTAACGGTGCTTGTAGACATGCATACTTAGAACGCTTGTAGATGGGCCTACTAACGGTGCTTGTAGACATGCATACTTAGAACGCTTGTAGATGGGCCTACTAACGGTGCTTGTTGATATGCATACTTAGAATGCTTGTAGATGGGCCTCCTAACAGTGCTTGTAGTTAGGCCTACTTAGAATGCTTATAGATGGGCATACTAACGGTGCTTGTAGATAGGCATACTTAGAATGCTTGTAGATGGGCCTACTAACGGTGCTTGTATATATGCATACTTAGAATGCTTGTAGATGGGATTACTAAGTGCTTGTAGATAGGCATACTTAGAATGCTTGTAGATGGGCCTACTTACAGTGTTTGTTTAGAGGCATACTTAGATATGTAGATGGGCCTACTAACGGTGCTTGTATATATGCTTGTAGATGGGCCTACTAACAGTGCTTGTAGATAGACATACTTAGGATGCTTGTAAATGGGCCTACTAACAGTGCTTGTAGATAGGCATACTTAGAATGCTAGTAGATGGGCCTACTAATAGTGCTTGTAGATAGACATACTTAGGATGCTTGTAAATGGGCCTACTAATAGTGCTTGTAGATAGGCATACCAAATTTGTTTGTAGATGGACATACTAACAGTGCTTGTAGATAGACATACTTAGGATGCTTGTAAATGGGCCTACTAATAGTGCTTGTAGATAGGCATACGTATACTGATTGTTGCTGGTCATCCATGTATGATGGTGGTTCTATAAATCTCCCTGTGCAGAGTTATTATATCATCAACAGTTTTTGGTGTCCTAATTGTATTACTCAGACATAAATTACAGCATTTATTTACATTTAAAGAAGACATTAATTACACAAATTAATTATTGCTACCTATGATAAATAACACAAGCAGAGCAGACTCTATGAAATAAAGCAGTCGATTTTTTTTTGGGGGGGAATCTTAATTTGCCTCGCACCTAGTGAGTAATGACCACGTAGGACACTAGTACGGCTGGCGACGTCACTGGTGTAGTAACGTTTGTTATATTTCGACAAACCATAAGAAATGCCCGTGGTTTATGTGATGTTTCTGAAAACCACAAATGTCCGTCACGAGCCCCCGTCGTAACTCTGATGGAACACCCTGCACTCTGCCGGTGGCCAGATTTCACTACAATGGTAATAATTATGCACAGTTGACGTAACTACAACTAAATATGTAGTCCAAGCAGCTGGCTACTCTGGTGATGTTATAAACTTATATTATTTTCATTTTGGTGTAACTGATAAAACGATGCTTTCATAAGTAAATTAAAACATCCCAATTTGTTCTCTCTCATCATTCAACAGCCAACTGTATGGTACCGCTGGCAAGCATGAGAGGGATCGTTGACATCGTCGCGTTACTTAAGCCATAGTCGTTTCTCGAGTCCAGCTCTTGTGTAACTCTCTGAGATTACATCTTTTGACAACTCTGGGTGAATCTGGTGAAATTACCCGGTCTGCAACTTGAGAAGTATTACGAGACCTCTTCTTTGACTTCTAATGAAGTACACCTGTTCGCTATGTACACCGTTCATCTTCTGAATGGTAAGATTTCTGCCACAAACTACAACGGTCATGTTTTCGAAATCATTAATATAAATGACAATGTTCACAGATGCAAGATACAAGACATCATCATCTGAACCTATGTTAACTGAAATTCTACGTGTTCCTATCACACATCTATTATGGTCACGAGAATGCCTAATCCTTTGGTTTTGTTGCGCCACTGAGCTCTAATTTTCCGAGGATATTGGCGCCAAAGAAGTCATTTTAATATTATTATTATTATTTCCCTCTTAGTGTCGTTTCACGGTGTCGTGACAGAGTCGTATCATCGCATTGCGGGTTCAGTGCCGTCGCCTTGGGAGGAAGTGTGGTTGCCTGGGGAGGAAGTGTTGTTGCCTTGGGAGGAAGTGTGGTTGCCTGGGGAGGAAGTGTGGTTGCCGCCTTGTGTGGCCAAATATTCTGGCTTTGCCAAGAATCGACGTCGCGTTATCGTCGTCGCGGCCTCGTCGTCAAGAGAATCCTACTCCCACCCATAGCTCGCTATAACATCCGACATCGTCGTCTCATTAGTCCCTGCAACACAGGTGGAACACAGAAGACTGCAACACATGTAGAAAATAGAACACTACAACACAGGTAGAATATAGAACACTGCAACACAGGTGGAACATAGAACACTGCAACACAGGTAGAATATAGAACACTGCAACACAGGTAGAATATAGAACACTGCAACACATGTGGAACATAGAACACTGCAACACAGGTAGAATATAGAACACTGTAACAAAGGTAGAACATTGAACACTGCAACACAGGAAAAAACATAAAACACTGCAACACATGTAGAACATTGAACACTGCAACACATTGAACACTGCAACACGGGTAGAACATTGAACACTGCAACAAAGGCAGAACATTGAACACTACAACACGGGTAAAACATAGAACACAGCAACACGGGTAGAACATTGAACATTGCAACACGGGTAGAACTTTGAACACTGCAACACAGGTAAAACACAGAACACTGCAACACGGGTAGAACATAGAACACTTCAACACAGGTAGAACATAGAACACTGCAACAGACAGAATACTAAAACAAAGGTACAATATAGACCACTGCAACACAGGTAGAGTATGAAACACTACAAAATAGGTAGAAAATGGTACACTGCAGAAAGGTAGAATATAGACAAACCGAGATCGTCATTTTGCATACAAGATCTGGCAAGTAGATGGTTGTAATTGCTGACGAATATGCACGAATCTGCTTGAAATGAGTAATTACAGTTTTACTCATAGTGTACTGTTAGCTACTAGTACTGTTAGACACTTCTAGTACCGTTAGCCACTACTAGTACCGTTAGCATAGTCGACGTCACTCATAGCGTCCCCGTA
>OY759263.1:865594-910594 GCA_963662155.1 Lamellibrachia columna
TGGTTTGTTGCCATGGTAATTTTTACACCCCGCGTCGCTGCTGTCGGGTTGGCTGAGCGGGAGAGACAAGTTGTCGCTGTCAGTGCTGCTCGTTAAATTCATACATCTCGGTGGTTGTAGTCTCGGAAATTCCTTTACAGTCCCAGAACGGTTACGCAATGCCAACACTGGCAAGGAACTATCTTCGTGGTGAACACCCACGCGACGTTTTGTTTCTCCAGGATTCACCACAACAGTGTTGTGAGTTTTCCGGTACGACACCAGCGTCACGGCATCTTTGGATGGCATGGTGGCTCCCCTGTCGATCAACTGTGAGATGCCTGAAATCACGCAAGACCTTATAGTGGTGTGAAGATCACAGTCAACTTCACAATAATCAATTGTGAATATATAATTATGGTTTTATTTAATTAGATCTGGGCAAATTCACAAATAGCGCCGCAACACCGCGACCCGGTACTTGGAGGATGCCCTGCCTTGGGAACACATCCTTGGTTTGCCAATGTTGTGGCCGTCATTTTTAATGTGTGTGGGAGAGGGTTTATTTGATCTCCAGCAGGAGAATCTCTTTCTCCTACTTCTCTTTCTCCTACTTCTATAACTTGTTACCTCTCGGCAGTTCCATATTGGAGAGCCCAGACCGCTAACAAATCAATCTTGTTGGAACAGTGTCAAAGTTTCTCTACTTTATCAAAAACGTGTAGAATTTGGACCAAAGTAATTTTTCGTGTCATCGGTTAATTTTCTTGAAAAATAGCATTTCCAATGAGGTGCATTTTTAGCATTGCATCCAATGAAAAGGCAACATTTACAGAAACCCGTCCCATCTTCCCATTAACTCTCAACTTATTTAGTTTTATTTTGCTGATTATTTAGGTTAATATACTCTAAATTCAAAATGCAGAAATCAATACGTACTGCACATCTCATACTTTGAACAGGACGGTGATACATTTTCATACATTTTGTCTATAATTCCGTTACCAAAAAAGTCATAAAAGTTTTCCTGAGAACTAACTATTGATTAAAATTAAAAGTTACTTGAAATTCTCTTATTAGATAAACATGGTAAAAGGTTAGATCACTAACTTTTAATGTTCCTTCTCTGATCTTGTGTAAAACCTGGTAACAGAATTACATTTCGGTAACGGATTTACAGTAAGAAACCAGGAATGGAAACCAAGTCCTATTTTGGCAATAGAGGTCAGCACTGACAATAAGACAATGTCTTGGTTAATTAAACTACAATGTAATAGAGGGCAGCACTGACAATAAGACAATGTCTTGGTTAATTAAACTACAATGTAATAGAGAGCAGTTTCAGTCTTCCTGTTTCCAGAAGGGTCCATGTCAAACTGAGTCCAAGAGATGACAACCTGAATTTAAATCTCACAACATCCAGTGAAAATGTGAGTAGACGTACCAGTACTTATAGTAACTATTTAACAGATCTATTATATAATTGTTTGATTACTAGATAGCTATTTTCTTACCTTGTATTTGCTAGCTTTATTATGTAGTTTTATTATTGTATGATGAAAATGGAAAATAAACTATCAATCCACCTAATTGTGATTTCTTACTTTTATTTTTGTATATTTTATAGCTAACATGTCCGTCACAGCCAAGAAGATGCAGTGCTACCATGCCAAGTTAAAGTCAAACGAAGAGAAATATGAAATGGTGAAGAGACCGTGAGAGGAAAGTGGCACAGAAGATAGTCTTGAGTGAAATAAAGAAAGAAAATGAAAGAGTGAGAAACAGGGAAAGAGTGAGTAAACATCGGCAGAAGAACAGATGAAATGCTGTCCAAATCGAAGTGCAAAACCTTGTGACTTTCAAATCACCACAGTCACTTGGAAAGGCTAAGAATCATGGTATCACTTTTACCAAATTCACCAAGGAACTGATGCTGGACTTGGCACTTTGAAAAATAGGAGACTAGAATTCACTCAGTGGATAAGGAAGTAGTAGACAAGGTTACCAACTTCTACTTAACAACTTCAAGGATACACCCTGGTGATAAGAATGTTGTAATTATGAGAAAACCTGGTGAAGAGAAGACCAAGCTCCAGAAGCTGTATCTTTTGACAACACTGGAGGAAGCTCATGCAATGAGACATGAAGCACATAATTTAACTGTTTGTATATTGCACATATGACATTAGTGTAGCATTAGAATATGAAGATACAGTGCCCTGTAAACATATGACATTAGTGTAGCATTAGAATATGAAGCTACAGTGCCCTGTAAACATGCAGAAGAGTAAAGACAATTTTTATTTTATGTTTTTTCCCCAAAATAATCAGACTCGGATTTCCGTTACCATGCCATGTAATTCCGTTAGCGAGCAAAACATGTTAAGTTTAAACAAACAGTGCACATATCATGACCAACCTTCTGTCCAATGCATAGTCACTACCCATGTCTATATAGTAATGTCAGCTAGCAGCATCATTTGGTTGCAAGATTCAGATGAACTGTCACATTTGTTAGAAATTGACGTTGTTTATTTCTGTGTAATTCCGTTACCAAAATAAAACAATTCATAATTTCATACATTTGTTAGATTTTTCAATATATACAGCTGCCTATTATATTGATATATATATATTTAACTTTCCTTTCTAGGCATAAGCTAGTCTTGAAAATATAAACACATATGCCAATAAATGCTGTGAATTGTAATTCTGTTACCGTGGAATTGCCCCACTGCTAGCAGTATGACACCTTTATGGTCATTTCATTTATCAAGGACACTTTTACACACATTCCACTTCATCAGCGGAAAAAGACTTGAGTATGGTCTGCTGTCTGTCTACACTCCCCTGCCAACCCACCTGCCGGCCAACCTGTCAGCCCACCTGCCAGCCCCCCATTAGCCCGTCTTTCAGCCCACCTGTTAGCCCGTCTTTCAGCCCACCTGTTAGCCCACCTGTTAGCCCATCTTTCAGCCCTGTCAGCCAGTGGCAGGAGCAGGAACTGCTGTGGCTTTTCCTTGTTTTGAAACATTTTCGATGAGTTTGCAACAGAAGTTGTTAAAGAGGTTGTTATAGCAGTTGTTACAGCGGTTGTTATGAATTAATATTTGCCCAAAGTGATGAAGTGAACCTAGGTGACAATTAACACTCCTGGCATTGGACAGTCAACTGGATCAGGACTCGGCACAAAGGACTAATCCAATACTGTACACCCATCCACACCCGTAAGTGGGTGTAGTCCACACCCATAGGCAGGTGTAGTCCACACCCGAAAGTGGGTGTAGTCCACACCCGTAAGTGGGTGTAGTCCACACCCGTAAGTGGGTGTAGTCCACACCAGTAAGTGGGTGTAGTCCACACCAGTAAGAGGGTGTAGTCCACACCCGTAAGTGGGTGTAGTCCACACCCGTAAGTAGGTGTAGTCCACACCAGTAAGAGGGTGTAGTCCACACCAGTAAGAGGGTGTAGTCCACACCCGTAAGTGGGTGTAGTCCACACCAGTAAGAGGGTGTAGTCCACACCCATATTATAAAGTAGGTGTAGTCCGCACCTGTAACACACAGGACTCTACATGACACTCACATTGGGTTACTGAAGGAAATGTCTGACTGGAGATTAATGTTGAGAATTAAGTGTGTCATTGACTTGAATGCCACATTTTAAGTCTGAATTCTAAATGATGTATTTGGCCTCACCTTAGCGTGACACCTGAAGGACGTGTTTGAACATCGCCAAAGATACCGAGTGAGCAGTTAGTACAGTGCCTGTACAGAGAAGTGATAAATGTAACAGTGCAGGTAGTGCATTACAAAGATACCGAGTGAGTAGTTAGTTCAACAAGGCCTGTACAGAGAAGTGAGAAATGTAACAGTGCAGGTAGTGCATTACAAAGATACCGAGTGAGTAGTTAGTTCAACAAGGCCTGTACAGAGAAGTGAGAAATGTAACAGTGCAGGTAGTGCATTACAAAGATACCGAGTGAGTAGTTAGTTCAACAAGGCCTGTACAGAGTAGTGAGAAATGTAACAGTGCAGGTAGTGCATTACAAAGATACCGAGTGAGTAGTTAGTTCAACAAGGCCTGTACAGAGAAGTGATAAATGTAACAGTGCAGGTAGTGCATTACAAAGATACCGAGTGAGTAGTTAGTTCAACAAGGCCTGTACAGAGTAGTGAGAAATGTAACAGTGCAGGTAGTGCATTACAAAGATACCGAGTGAGTAGTTAGTTCAACAAGGCCTGTACAGAGAAGTGATAAATGTAACAGTGCAGGTAGTGCATTACAAAGATACAAAGTGAGTAGTTAGTTCAACAAGGCCTGTACAGAGTAGTGAGAAATGTAACAGTGCATGTAGTGCACTACAAAGATACAAAGTGAGTAGTTAGTACAACAAGGCCTGTACAGAGTAGTGAGAAATGTAACAGTGCATGTAGAGCACTACAAAGATACAAAGTGAGTAGTTAGTACAACAAGGCCTGTACAGAGTAGTGAGAAATGTAACAGTGCATGTAGTGCACTACAAAGATACAAAGTGAGTAGTTAGTACAACAAGGCATGTACAGAGTAGTGAGAAATGTAACAGTGCATGTAGTGCACTACAAAGATACAAAGTGAGTAGTTAGTACAACAAGGCATGTACAGAGTAGTGAGAAATGTAACAGTGCAGGTAGTGCATTACAAAGATACCGAGTGAGTAGTTAGTTCAACAAGGCCTGTACAGAGAAGTGAGAAATGTAACAGTGCAGGTAGTGCATTACAAAGATACCGAGTGAGTAGTTAGTTCAACAAGGCCTGTACAGAGAAGTGAGAAATGTAACAGTGCATGTAGTGCACTACAAAGATACAAAGTGAGTAGTTAGTACAACAAGGCCTGTACAGAGTAGTGAGAAATGTAACAGTGCATGTAGTGCACTACAAAGATACAA
This sequence comes from Lamellibrachia columna, assembly GCA_963662155.1. Classification (NCBI taxonomy): domain Eukaryota; kingdom Metazoa; phylum Annelida; class Polychaeta; order Sabellida; family Siboglinidae; genus Lamellibrachia; species Lamellibrachia columna. The sequence continues at coordinate 870,502 of OY759263.1, forward strand.
AGTGAGTAGTTAGAACAACAAGGCCTGTACTGGTTGTTTCAAGTCTGGATTACTGCAAGGCCCTCCTGTTGGACACCCCTGAATATCACTTGACACACCTCCAGAAGATACACAATAGGACAGCCACCTGGTTGTGTCAAGTCTGGATTATTGCAAGGCCCTCCTGTTGGACACCCCTGAATATCACTTGACACACCTCCAGAAGATACACAATAGGACAGCCGCCTGGTTGTTTCAAGTCTGGATTACTGCAAGGCCCTCCTGTTGGACAACCCTGAATATCACTTGACACGCCTCCAGAAGATACACAATAGGACAGCCACCTGGTTGTTTCAAGTCTGGATTACTGCAAGGCCCTCCTGTTGGACACACCTGAATATCACTTGACACGCCTCCAGAAGATACACAATAGGACAGCCGCCTGGTTGTTTCAAGTCTGGATTACTGCAAGGCCCTCCTGTTGGACACCCCTGAATATCACTTGACACGCCTCCAGAAGATACACAATAGGACAGCCGCCTGGTTGTTTCAAGTCTGGATTACTGCAAGGCCCTCCTGTTGGACACCCCTGAATATCACTTGACACGCCTCCAGAAGATACACAATAGGACAGCCGCCTGGTTGTTTCAAGTCTGGATTACTGCAAGGCCCTCCTGTTGGACACCCCTGAATATCACTTGACACGCCTCCAGAAGATACACAATAGGACAGCCGCCTGGTTGTTTCAAGTCTGGATTACTGCAAGGCCCTCCTGTTGGACACCCCTGAATATCACTTGACACACCTCCAGAAGATACACAATAGGACAGCCGCCTGGTTGTTTCAAGTCTGGATTACTGCAAGGCCCTCCTGTTGGACACCCCTGAATATCACTTGACACACCTCCAGAAGATACACAATAGGACAGCTGCCTGGTTGTTTCAAGTCTGGATTACTGCAAGGCCCTCCTGTTGGACACACCTGAATATCACTTGACACACCTCCAGAAGATACACAATAGGACAGCTGCCTGGTTGTTTCAAGTCTGGATTACTGCAAGGCCCTCCTGTTGGACACACCTGAATATCACTTGACACACCTCCAGAAGATACACAATAGGACAGCTGCCTGGTTGTTTCAAGTCTGGATTACTGCAAGGCCCTCCTGTTGGACACACCTGAATATCACTTGACACGCCTCCAGAAGATACACAATAGGACAGCCGACTGGTTGTTTCAAGTCTGGATTACTGCAAGGCCCTCCTGTTGGACACATGTGAATATCACTTGACACACCTCCAGAAGATACACAATAGGACAGCCGCCTGGTTGTTTCAAGTCTGGATTACTGCAAGGCCCTCCTGTTGGACACACCTGAATATCACTTGACACACCTCCAGAAGATACACAATAGGACAGCCGCCTGGTTGTTTCAAGTCTGGATTACTGCAAGGCCCTCCTGTTGGACACACCTGAATATCACTTGACACACCTCCAGAAGATACACAATAGGACAGCCGCCTGGTTGTTTCAAGTCTGGATTACTGCAAGGCCCTCCTGTTGGACACACCTGAATATCACTTGACACACCTCCAGAAGATACACAATAGGACAGCCGCCTGGTTGTTTCAAGTTTGGATTACTGCAAGGCCCTCCTGTTGGACACCCCTGAATATCACTTGACACACCTCCAGAAGATACACAATAGGACAGCCGCCTGGTTGTTCTTACACCTATTTCTGAACATATCACACAGTTCTGGTGGATCTGCATCGGTTGCCTGATCAAATGCATCAAATTCACAGTATTGGCATATATATATATATATATATATATATATATATATATATATATATATATATATATATATATAGGCAGGTGCCAGATCATGCATAGCCTTATATATATATATATATATATATATATATATATATATATATATATATATATATATATATATATATTCAATATTAACAATTACAAGTATTTTGAAGAGTAGTAATTTCTCCACATGCATGTATACATAGAACTCTATCAAGGTGTTGTGGAGGGGTTCACACAACTCTAACAAAGTGTTAACACATGGGTCATTCCGTGTCAAGTCAACCAATTTTCAGAAAATATCAAAAGTTGATGTCTCTGAATTTTAACCAATGAAGTAGCTATACCTGACCATTTCTACAAAAGAACTTAGCATTAACATGCAAATTGTGTCTGTAATGATCTATAATGTGCACAGGATGGTAGTGGCACTTGTGGGACTTCTCCAATAGGAAATTAAGAATGCTGCACTTGTTGAACTTTCTGAATGTCTTGTTATGGGGTGACCAGGTGCAAGTTATGGGGTGACCAGGTGCAAGTAGCATACTCAAGCTTCAGTCGGATGAGTACTTTGTAGTTTTTCTCACTCTCTTGATTAGGCTGAGCATCTTCCTGGCTTTAATTAGCATCTTGTTGATGGGTGGCTGCTGTGATAATTTGTGTTGAGGGCAATTCCCAGCAGGGCCGGGTCAAATTATGTAATTGCTATTGTAATTGATTACAGCAAAATGCTGTAATTGACATTTGGTTTTTTATTTTTTTATTTATAATTGTAATAGTAATATGTTGTGTAATTTCACCAATTACAATCTATGACAATTACACTACCATGACATTCTCAGAGCATTTGACAGTTGCGAGTCGACTAAAGCTCTCCATAATGCCTGGAAGTTAGTAAAACAACTTTCAGGAAAGAAATCAAAAACCATCTTCATACAAGGGGAAGATCGTTTGGATGCTTGGAAAACTTACATCAAACAAGTGCTCTCTTCAGATAATATGAGAACATCCAACCATCCAGTTAATCCAATCTATGAGACCAACCCCAACATTGATACCGACATCTTCTCACTAGCAGAAGTCAACATTGCAATCAAACAAATGAAACTTGGCAAAGCCCCAGGACTAGATGGCATTCCCACTGAATTGTGGCAACTACCCAAGTTAAGGAAAGATTTACTAAAGTTCTGCAACAAAACTTACTTAGGGAACAGACCACCGGAATGGGGGATTTCGGGTATCGTACCAATCCCTAAGAAAGGAGACCTGACTATTCCGGAAAAAGTCTAACACAGACTGCTGCAAAGGTCTACAATCGACTCCTGCTTAACAGAATTTGCCCTGAGCTAGAAAAGATCTTACGCCCAAACCAGAATGGATTTAGACCTCTACGACTATTCAAGATTCTCCATGCCTATGGCATCCCTGAGAAGATCGTAAAAGCCATATAGATAATGTATGTAAACACATCTGCAGTTGTATTGACTTCTGAAGGGGAAACTACTAATTTCAACATTAATACAGGAGTTCTCCAAGGAGACCCTCTTATCCCATACCTATTCATCATAGTCTTGGACTACGCATTAAGAACTGCGATTGATGACAGAGAAGGGGTAACCCTAACCAGCCGCAGAAGCTCCACACATCCTGCCTCATATTTCTCTGACCTGGATTATGCGGATGACATCGCTCTGTTCGCTGACATGATACAAGAAGCAGAACCTTTACTTTGTAAAGTGGAAAGTGCTTCCAAATCTACTGGACTATTTCTCAACCCAAGCAAAACAAAGTACATCCATATCAACCTGTCTGCTAATGATAGCATTCACTCATCAGATGGATCCTACACAAACTCACAGCCTTAGATCTAGTGCAGAAAAGCCCAGGCATGGGCAGCAGTTCACACCCTTGACAAAGTTTGGAGGGTGCCCATAGAGTTACATCATTAACCATAAACAAGAGTGACAAGCCAGCTCACTGCAGTGAAGCAGTTGAGGTCCACTGGCTGGCATTTCATTGCCTATGAGGGGCCATAGACATAAATAGGACACCTGTTAGTAAAACAAGAGCCCTTATCAGTTTACACATGATAAAGTAATGCAGGCATGGACCAGTGACATTCATGCTGCTGCATTGCAAGAACCCACTGGAGGTCCAGTGTTTATAATGTACCAGCACCCAGTCTTCATCATATATCTATAGATATACAGTACTAATAAGATATTATTACTATATAGCTATATATACCTAATACCTTATGGGCTATTGTCACAAATTGTCTGACAATGTGGTTTGAACTTTCCATGACTCATTAGCTCTTCAATTATCTCTTAAAATTGAAAATGGGGCACCGCTGGTTTCGTGTTGACAAGGTCTTTCAGGGAATATATACATTTCCTATCAAATTATTTAAAATTAGGTTTAAAATTCGCTTTAGAGTAAGATTTCATGGTATATTTTGCTTTCCAAATGCTGCCATAAACTACAAATATATAATTTAATATATTATGCACATGCATAATTCACATCTCTTGTTATATTATTAAAGACAACATAAACAGCTATATTTATAACTCAAAAGTTGATATGTTGATTAATGTTTAAAAGTTTCCTTTCATGAGTAAACTTTGTTAATTTTTTTCTTATTTTTACTGTTACACCAAGTACCAAGCTTCTTTTAAAATATTCAAAATAACAAAAATGACCGAATCACAAGGTTTATCTGGCCCATAACAAACAGAAAGGAACCGTCGTTTAGGCTAATGTATTACGAGGCAGCCATAGCTTATACTGCATTACGTGTTGATATGATGACAAGTGCTAAATTGTCACAGCTTTTCTTGTTACATATGGTACCAAGCATCATTGGCTTCTGAGCGATACCTACTTACCAACGTTCACTCCCATCGCTGATTATATCAATGACAGCTATTTCTCTATATAACATTTAATTTCTGTGAGGTGTCAATGGAACCTGAAATGAGATGAGCATTGTGCAGGTGATCAAAACTGTTACAACCATTACCAAACTATATATGCAGTGTACCGGAGCTGTGGTGCGCCATTTTTGTTGCTGAAACTGTTTGGTTCCGCCATCTGGCGATCATTATGTAGAACCTTCTAGAGCACGTGAAAATGACCATGGTTTACCGAAAAACAGTAAGTAATACTTCATTTTTATGACGAGATGAAATATTTTCTTGATTTCAAGTCGCGGACTACGTGCTCTAAGTACACAGGGCACCCTAATGCATAATGTAAATGCCATATACTAACTAGCTATTCCAACGTGTTAAGGCATGCAGTATGTTGATATGCCTGTAGGTGATTAGGTCTATAATGTTAGTTCTGTGAGCTTGGTATCATACTTAAAGATACTTGGTATCGGACGTAACGAAACTGAACCCGATCACATTTCTCTTCACAGGAACGACCGCTAACATGTAGGAACGACCGCTAACACGTAGGAACGACCGCTAACACGTAGGAACGACCATTAACACGTAGGAACGACCGCTAACACGCTAACGCGTAGAGAGATCAGCAGCAGACAGCGTCAGAGGGAAAAGAATAACCCAGTCATCAAGAAAAGGGAAGCGCTGCGGCAAAAAGAAAATTGTAAGGCCATGACACCTGATGCAAAGAAGAAGTCCAATGAGAAGGCAGCTGCGAGGATGAGGTTATATCGAGATAGAAAGTCGCAGAAAAAACAACCTTCTGAAGCGCAAGATACACCGGTAAAGCAGCCTGCCAAGCGAGTTTCAAATCCCAGTCCAGTGAAGCGGTTGTTCAGAAGCTCCAAGACCAACCCGGCACAAGGTGCGTGTGTTCGTGAAATTACCATCATTAAAATTAAATTGATTGAAAGTATTTTGTCAATTTTAACACCTTGAGTTTATTTAGCCTAATTAATAATGTTCTAAAAAACGTACAGTTTGCTTTTCTTGATTTCAGTTGTCGTTGATTTTTCGTTCGAGAAAAAATTACAAAAGATTACACCAACTCATTCACGAACACAAAAGGAGTTATGAACTGCTAAAAAGGACTGCTTTAATTGCAGAAAATTTAAGTGCAGAAAATTACGACAAAGAATTAGCATGCAGATCGTACGTGGCCATAGTAGACAGTAGGTCACAAAAATGTCAAGTATGGCGGTTACAGAAACAGATAAAACGCTTCAAATCGAACTCCGGTGAGAGTCCAAAGGTAGATAGAAATACCAGAAATGACAGCGCCACAAAGACAACAACACCACGGGCACATCGACTGACCACACCTTTAAAGAGAGCTCACGATTTGATGAGAGATCAGGGCGTTAGACCCAGAAAGTATCCCAGAATTAAAAAAATTTCTGGCACTGGCGGAAGTCTTTCTGAGCGATGGTGCGATCAACTCGTCAGAATGTTCGAAAAGTAAAATAGCAATCTCGAAGCTGGGCAGGTTTGCTTCAGTGAGAGGGGGGACATACAGGGGAACATTTTCAAAGGCTAAAGCGGTAGCTACAATACACAAAAGGCAGGCGATGCTGAAGAAGAAACACGTACAAGCTTCTCTCTGCCGATCAGACAATGCGACCTGTCTCCCAGGCAAAAAGGACTGCGTAAAGGTGGCAAAGGAGAAGAAACAAGTAGAAGATCAGTTTGAGTCTGTTCATTAGGAGCAGGCCGAAGGAAGTAAAACTGGTCAAGTATGCCCAGAAGCTATCGTGTCTATGCTTCAAGCACACAAACTTTGCCCTAAAACTTAAATCACTGGGTATTGTTCTCGTCGAAAGTGACCCTGACCGCTTTGTCCAGTCCCACCAGGAGACCGATGTCCAACAGCTGCTGCAGCAATTAGAGGAATGTAAAGTGACGATGTCCGAGTGGAAGCGAGTTGAACTAGAGAACGGATACAAGAAGATCACTCTCGTGACAGAGGAAGTAGCAGCCAATGACTTCAAGGCGAAATTCTGCACAGAATACACTGCATTTGTGAGACAAAAACTCAGTAGAGCCTGGTGCAGCAGCTAAAGGGGAATATCAATGAGCAGACCTGTACTGTGCTAATGGATTTTGCTGAGAACTTTGTATCCACCTATGGCGAAGAAATTCAGTCAGCATATTTCAACAAAAACTCGGTTACACTGCATCCATTGGTAGTACACTACACGAATGCTGGTGCAGAAAATTACGACAAAGAATTAGCATGCAGATCGTACGAGGCCATAGTAGACAGTAGGTCACACAGTGCAAGTACGGTGTTTGCTATTCTGCAGCAACTCATGCCCATGTTGAAGGTCTACCACACATCCGTCACGTGCATTACCTTACAGATTCACCAACAAGTCAATACAGGAATGTCTCCATCACCACCATGCTACTAAAAAACGAATCTATGTTTCAGCTTAGAGCCGCCTGGCTGTTCTTTGAGGCCGTACACGGCAGAGGCCCCTGTGAGGCCATCAAACAGAAGCAAGTCGTGGGCATTGACTGTGCTGAAGACTACTTCAAGTGGGCACAGGGAGACATATCTAGCACGATCAAATACATGTTCATGTCAAACAATGATGTGAGCAAAGCAAAAGAAGAAATGGATGGTTGGCAACAACACAGAGTGCCCAACATCAGGAATGTACACAGCATAATGGTTCAAGGACCACACTTATACACACGAGACAGGTCATGCTACAAGAAATGGATGGTTGGCAACAACACAAGGTGCCCAACATCAGGAATGTACACAGCATAATGGTTCAAGGACCACACTTATACACACGAGACAGGTCATGCTACAAGAAATGGATGGTTGGCAACAACACAAGGTGCCCAACATCAGGAATGTACACAGCATAATGGTTCAAGGACCACACTTATACACACGAGACAGGTCATGCTACAAGAAATGGATGGTTGGCAACAACACAAGGTGCCCAACATCAGGAATGTACACAGCATAATGGTTCAAGGACCACACTTATACACACGAGACAGGTCATGCTACAAGAAATGGATGGTTGGCAACAACACAGAGTGCCCAACATCATGAATGTACACAGCATAATGGTTCAAGGACCACACTTATACACACGAGACAGGTCATGCTACAAGAAATGGATAGTTGGCAACAACACAGAGTGCCCAACATCATGAATGTACACAGCATAATGGTTCAAGGACCACACTTATACACACGAGACAGGTCATGCTGCAAGAAATGGATGGTTGGCAACAACACAGAGTGCCCAACATCAGGAATGTACACAGCATAATGGTTCAAGGACCACACTTATACACACGAGACAGGTCATGCTACAAGAAATGGATGGTTGGCAACAACACAGAGTGCCCAACATCATGAATGTACACAGCATAATGGTTCAAGGACCACACTTATACACACGAGACAGGTCATGCTGCAAGAAATGGATGGTTGGCAACAACACAGAGTGCCCAACATCATGAATGTACACAGCATAATGGTTCAAGGACCACACTTATACACACGAGACAGGTCATGCTACAAGAAATGGATGGTTGGTAACAACACAGAGTGCCCAACATCAGGAATGTACACAGCATAATGGTTCAAGGACCACACTTATACACACGAGACAGGTCATGCTACAAGAAATGGATGGTTGGCAACAACACAAGGTGCCCAACATCAGGAATGTACACAGCATAATGGTTCAAGGACCACACTTATACACACGAGACAGGTCATGCTACAAGAAATGGATGGTTGGCAACAACACAAGGTGCCCAACATCAGGAATGTACACAGCATAATGGTTCAAGGACCACACTTATACACACGAGACAGGTCATGCTACAAGAAATGGATGGTTGGCAACAACACAGAGTGCCCAACATCAGGAATGTACACAGCATAATGGTTCAAGGACCACACTTATACACACGAGACAGGTCATGCTACAAGAAATGGATGGTTGGCAACAACACAGAGTGCCCAACATCATGAATGTACACAGCATAATGGTTCAAGGACCATACTTATACACACGAGACAGGTCATGCTACAAGAAATGGATGGTTGGCAACAACACAGAGTGCCCAACATCATGAATGTACACAGCATAATGGTTCAAGGACCACACTTATACACACGAGACAGGTCATGCTACAAGAAATGGATGGTTGGCAACAACACAGAGTGCCCAACATCATGAATGTACACAGCATAATGGTTCAAGGACCACACTTATACACACGAGACAGGTCATGCTACAAGAAATGGATGGTTGGCAACAACACAGAGTGCCCAACATCATGAATGTACACAGCATAATGGTTCAAGGACCACACTTATACACACGAGACAGGTCATGCTACAAGAAATGGATGGTTGGCAACAACACAGAGTGCCCAACATCAGGAATGTACACAGCATAATGGTTCAAGGACCATACTTATACACACGAGACAGGTCATGCTACAAGAAATGGATGGTTGGCAACAACACAGAGTGCCCAACATCATGAATGTACACAGCATAATGGTTCAAGGACCATACTTATACACACGAGACAGGTCATGCTACAAGAAATGGATGGTTGGCAACAACACAGAGTGCCCAACATCAGGAATGTACACAGCATAATGGTTCAAGGACCATACTTATACACACGAGACAGGTCATGCTACAAGAAATGGATGGTTGGCAACAACACAGAGTGCCCAACATCAGGAATGTACACAGCATAATGGTTCAAGGACCATACTTATACACACGAGACAGGTCATGCTACAAGAAATGGATGGTTGGCAACAACACAGAGTGCCCAACATCATGAATGTACACAGCATAATGGTTCAAGGACCACACTTATACACACGAGACAGGTCATGCTGCAAGAAATGGATGGTTGGCAACAACACAAGGTGCCCAACATCATGAATGTACACAGCATAATGGTTCAAGGACCATACTTATACACACGAGACAGGTCATGCTACAAGAAATGGATGGTTGGCAACAACACAGAGTGCCCAACATCATGAATGTACACAGCATAATGGTTCAAGGACCACACTTATACACACGAGACAGGTCATGCTACAAGAAATGGATGGTTGGCAACAACACAGAGTGCCCAACATCATGAATGTACACAGCATAATGGTTCAAGGACCACACTTATACACACGAGACAGGTCATGCTACAAGAAATGGATGGTTGGCAACAACACAGAGTGCCCAACATCATGAATGTACACAGCATAATGGTTCAAGGACCACACTTATACACACGAGACAGGTCATGCTGCAAGAAATGGATGGTTGGCAACAACACAGGGTGCCCAACATCATGAATGTACACAGCATAATGGTTCAAGGACCACACTTATACACACGAGACAGGTCATGCTGCAAGAAATGGATGGTTGGCAACAACACAGGGTGCCCAACATCATGAATGTACACAACATAATGGTTCAAGGACCACACTTATACACACGAGACAGGTCATGCTGCAAGAAATGGATGGTTGGCAACAACACAGAGTGCCCAACATCAGGAATGTACACAGCATAATGGTTCAAGGACCACACTTATACACACGAGACAGGTCATGCTACAAGAAATGGATGGTTGGCAACAACACAGAGTGCCCAACATCATGAATGTACACAGCATAATGGTTCAAGGACCACACTTATACACACGAGACAGGTCATGCTGCAAGAAATGGATGGTTGGCAACAACACAGAGTGCCCAACATCATGAATGTACACAGCATAATGGTTCAAGGACCACACTTATACACACGAGACAGGTCATGCTACAAGAAATGGATGGTTGGCAACAACACAGAGTGCCCAACATCAGGAATGTACACAGCATAATGGTTCAAGGACCACACTTATACACACGAGACAGGTCATGCTACAAGAAATGGATGGTTGGCAACAACACAAGGTGCCCAACATCAGGAATGTACACAGCATAATGGTTCAAGGACCACACTTATACACACGAGACAGGTCATGCTACAAGAAATGGATGGTTGGCAACAACACAAGGTGCCCAACATCAGGAATGTACACAGCATAATGGTTCAAGGACCACACTTATACACACGAGACAGGTCATGCTACAAGAAATGGATGGTTGGCAACAACACAGAGTGCCCAACATCAGGAATGTACACAGCATAATGGTTCAAGGACCACACTTATACACACGAGACAGGTCATGCTACAAGAAATGGATGGTTGGCAACAACACAGAGTGCCCAACATCAGGAATGTACACAGCATAATGGTTCAAGGACCATACTTATACACACGAGACAGGTCATGCTACAAGAAATGGATGGTTGGCAACAACACAGAGTGCCCAACATCATGAATGTACACAGCATAATGGTTCAAGGACCACACTTATACACACGAGACAGGTCATGCTACAAGAAATGGATGGTTGGCAACAACACAGAGTGCCCAACATCATGAATGTACACAGCATAATGGTTCAAGGACCACACTTATACACACGAGACAGGTCATGCTACAAGAAATGGATGGTTGGCAACAACACAGAGTGCCCAACATCATGAATGTACACAGCATAATGGTTCAAGGACCATACTTATACACACGAGACAGGTCATGCTACAAGAAATGGATGGTTGGCAACAACACAGAGTGCCCAACATCAGGAATGTACACAGCATAATGGTTCAAGGTCCATACTTATACACACGAGACAGGTCATGCTACAAGAAATGGATGGTTGGCAACAACACAGAGTGCCCAACATCATGAATGTACACAGCATAATGGTTCAAGGACCATACTTATACACACGAGACAGGTCATGCTACAAGAAATGGATGGTTGGCAACAACACAGAGTGCCCAACATCATGAATGTACACAGCATAATGGTTCAAGGACCATACTTATACACACGAGACAGGTCATGCTACAAGAAATGGATGGTTGGCAACAACACAGAGTGCCCAACATCAGGAATGTACACAGCATAATGGTTCAAGGACCATACTTATACACACGAGACAGGTCATGCTACAAGAAATGGATGGTTGGCAACAACACAAGGTGCCCAACATCATGAATGTACACAGCATAATGGTTCAAGGACCATACTTATACACACGAGACAGGTCATGCTACAAGAAATGGATGGTTGGCAACAACACAGAGTGCCCAACATCAGGAATGTACACAGCATAATGGTTCAAGGACCATACTTATACACACGAGACAGGTCATGCTACAAGAAATGGATGGTTGGCAACAACACAGAGTGCCCAACATCATGAATGTACACAGCATAATGGTTCAAGGACCACACTTATACACACGAGACAGGTCATGCTACAAGAAATGGATGGTTGGCAACAACACAGAGTGCCCAACATCATGAATGTACACAGCATAATGGTTCAAGGACCACACTTATACACACGAGACAGGTCATGCTGCAAGAAATGGATGGTTGGCAACAACACAAGGTGCCCAACATCATGAATGTACACAGCATAATGGTTCAAGGACCATACTTATACACACGAGACAGGTCATGCTACAAGAAATGGATGGTTGGCAACAACACAGAGTGCCCAACATCATGAATGTACACAGCATAATGGTTCAAGGACCACACTTATACACACGAGACAGGTCATGCTGCAAGAAATGGATGGTTGGCAACAACAGAGTGCCCAACATCATGAATGTACACAGCATAATGGTTCAAGGACCACACTTATACACACGAGACAGGTCATGCTGCAAGAAATGGATGGTTGGCAACAACACAGGGTGCCCAACATCATGAATGTACACAGCATAATGGTTCAAGGACCACACTTATACACACGAGACAGGTCATGCTGCAAGAAATGGATGGTTGGCAACAACACAGGGTGCCCAACATCATGAATGTACACAACATAATGGTTCAAGGACCATACTTATACACACGAGACAGGTCATGCTACAAGAGTTGTTGCTTCGATTCTACGACAAACAGATTCATCGGAAATTGCGCTGGGTGGGTGAGAACAACAGCCAGACGGCAAACGATTGGTATGAAAGAAGATCCTGGCCCAAAGAATCGAGGTCGAGAACGCAGGTCGATTCATGGGAAAAAGAAGAAATAATCCACTAATGTCAACACGAGTACAGTTGACATACATTGTACAACTCATAAATGCGTGCCCCAATCATGATTGATATCAATTGAACACCAGGCCCGGACATTATAGAAGTAACAGCTAGTGATTACGTCCGGTATCAAGATCGCGTTACGTTAGATACCAAGTGATTACGTTTACTGCACTATGGCTGCGTATTTAATCCAATGTTTTTGTATTGCATTTTTGTTGCCAAGTAACACAGCAGTGTGAGGGATCCAGCATTCATTGTTTTGTTGCCAAGTAACACAGCAGTGTGAGGGATCCAGCAATCATTGTTTTGTTGCCAAGTAACACAGCAGTGTGAGGGATCCAGCATTCATTGTTTTGTTGCCAAGTAACACAGCAGTGTGAGGGATCCAGCATTCATTGTTTTGTTGCCAAGTAACACAGCAGTGTGAGGGATCCAGCAATCATTGTTTTGTTGCCAAGTAACACAGCAGTGTGAGGGATCCAGCATTCATTGTTTTGTTGCCAAGTAACACAGCAGTGTGAGGGATCCAGCAATCATTGTTTTGTTGCCAAGTAACACAGCAGTGTGAGGGATCCAGCATTCATTGTTTTGTTGCCAAGTAACACAGCAGTGTGAGGGATCCAGCATTCATTGTTTTGTTGCCAAGTAACACAGCAGTGTGAGGGATCCAGCAATCATTGTTTTGTTGCCAAGTAACACAGCAGTGTGAGGGATCCAGCATTCATTGTTTTGTTGCCAAGTAACACAGCAGTGTAAGGGATCTAGCATTCATTGTTTTGTTGCCAAGTAACACAGCAGTGTGAGGGATCCAGCATTCATTGTTTTGTTGCCAAGTAACACAGCAGTGTGAGGGATCCAGCAATCATTGTTTTGTTGCCAAGTAACACAGCAGTGTGAGGGATCCAGCATTCATTGTTTTGTTGCCAAGTAACACAGCAGTGTAAGGGATCTAGCATTCATTGTTTTGTTGCCAAGTAACACAGCAGTGTGAGGGATCCAGCATTCATTGTTTTGTTGCCAAGTAACACAGCAGTGTGAGGGATCCAGCAATCATTGTTTTGTTGCCAAGTAACACAGCAGTGTGAGGGATCCAGCATTCATTGTTTTGTTGCCAAGTAACACAGCAGTGTGAGGGATCCAGCATTCATTGTTTTGTTGCCAAGTAACACAGCAGTGTGAGGGATCCAGCATTCATTGTTTTGTTGCCAAGTAACACAGCAGTGTGAGGGATCTAGCATTCATTGTTTTGTTGCCAAGTAACACAGCAGTGTGAGGGATCCAGCATTCATTGTTTTGTTGCCAAGTAACACAGCAGTGTGAGGGATCCAGCATTCATTGTTTTGTTGCCAAGTAACACAGCAGTGTGAGGGATCAAGCATTCATTGTTTTGTTGCCAAGTAACACAGCAGTGTGAGGGATCCAGCATTCATTGTTTTGTTGCCAAGTAACACAGCAGTGTGAGGGATCCAGCATTCATTGTTTTGTTGCCAAGTAACACCGCAGTGTGAGGGATCCAGCATTCATTGTTTTGTTGCCAAGTAACACAGCAGTGTGAGGGATCCAGCATTCATTGTTTTGTTGCCAAGTAACACAGCAGTGTGAGGGATCCAGCAATCATTGTTTTGTTGCCAAGTAACACAGCAGTGTGAGGGATCCAGCATTCATTGTTTTGTTGCCAAGTAACACAGCAGTGTGAGGGATCCAGCATTCACTTTCTTAGTGCAGCTAATCAAGCTGCACAGGTTCAATCTGGGTAATAATTGTACAATTTCGAGCCAGCTTTTAAGCATGCTATCAAAAGGTATCTCATTTCGTTAATTTTAGGTCTGCTGTCACACTTTTTTCTTTTATATCATGGATGAGCATCGCGTTTGTCGAATAACGTTATTGTAATTGTATTTTATTGGTGCTGTTGTTTGTCCACGGCGAAAGTACTCGTTAGGTACCTTGGTACCAGGTGTAACAGCATAAGTGCACCGATGGTTGTTTGTCCACGGTGAAAGTACTCATTAGGTACCTTGGTACCAGGTGTAACATAGCATAAGTGCACCGATGGTTGTTTGTCCACGGTGAAAGTACTCATTAGGTACCTTGGTACCAGGTGTAACATAGCATAAGTGCACCGATGGTTGTTTGTCCACGGTGAAAGTACTCATTAGGTACCTTGGTACCAGGTGTAACATAGCATAAGTGCACCGATGGTTGTTTGTCCACGGTGAAAGTACTCGTTAGGTACCTTGGTACCAGGTGTAACAGCATAAGTGCACCGATGGTTGTTTGTCCACGGTGAAAGTACTCATTAAGTACCTTGGTACCAGGTGTAACATAGCATAAGTGCACCGATGGTTGTTTGTCCACGGTGAAAGTACTCATTAGGTACCTTGGTACCAGGTGTAACATAGCATAAGTGCACCGATGGTTGTTTGTCCACGGTGAAAGTACTCATTAGGTACCTTGGTACCAGGTGTAACATAGCATAAGTGCTGTTGTTTGTCCACGGTGAAAGTACTCATTAGGTACCTTGGTACCAGGTGTAACATAGCATAAGTGCACCGATGGTTGTTTGTCCACGGTGAAAGTACTCATTAGGTACCTTGGTACCAGGTGTAACATAGCATAAGTGCACCGATGGTTGTTTGTCCACGGCGAAAGTACTCATTAGGTACCTTGGTACCAAGTGTAACATAGCATAAGTGCTGTTGTTTGTCTACGGCGAAAGTACTCATTAGGTACCTTGGTACCAGGTGTAACATAGCATAAGTGCTGTTGTTTGTCTACGGCGAAAGTACTCATTAGGTACCTTGGTACCAGGTGTAACATAGCATAAGTGCACCGATGGTTGTTTGTCCACGGTGAAAGTACTCATTAGGTACCTTGGTACCAGGTGTAACATAGCATAAGTGCACCGATGGTTGTTGTGCCTGCAACTATAGTAGTTGTACGATTTAAATAAAACAACTTCACAATTTCATTCTGTATGGTATGTGCTTTATCCTCATAATAGTTATCGCAAGTTTGATGAGAAAAAAATATGACCTCCTTGCAGCCAACTGTCAGAGATTTTGTGAGAATAGCCCTTATTACGTGCACAGTCTATCCATGCACCTTGTATATCAAATATCGTAACATATTAACTATAACAGTAGCACCACTAAACATGATCGAAACTGAACTTTCTGAAATGCTCTATACATGTATTAGCTAATGACTGCAAGTGGTCAAAATCTCATTAAGCCCTGTTGGACATTCTTCTCGATCTAAGGTCCCAAAAATATTATTTTCCCATCTTCCAACACATTCCCCAGCTGCTCCATCACAGCCATTTCCACCTGCAGATCAAGATCTTTCTCGAATGTTATCTGGCCAACTTGCCCAAGGACATGCCTCATGTAAAGAAATGTACTGCCAATTGTCAATTGTTAAGCTGTCAATTGTTTTAGTAGGCAACCTTTCACATGGTTTGTCAAACAAATGCATAGAATGCAATGAATGTTGCAATGTGTACAGAATGAGTTATATGATAGTGGTTCATACAACGATGAAAAGGCAAACGACGACCAAAAAGGGGAGAGCCTCATTAAATGCAGATGGCTTAATAAAGAACTAAAATCTTATTAATGAGCTGACATCTAGTAGAGTTTTAAATATGCATACACGCACGCACACATTATTTATAAAACTGAATCCTACCCCTATAACATTTGATGTTGCACCCAATTAATGTGACTACTGGGAAACACTTAATGTATGCTACCCCCAAGAAAAACAAACGTATCTGTAATATATTGATATTTTAGAATTGTTTCGAAACTGTTACATTCATTCACATATACACCAACACAGTAAAAACATTTGTGACATAAATTACTTGAAAATAACGAGATGTTAGATCCTGTCTTCTGTCGATTCGTACAGCTGTAAGCCACACAGGAAATACTCATATTCGTTGTCCCACAACTTTCTCCAGCAAGCCTCCAAAATGTTTGTCTTTGAGAGTTTAACACTAATGCATGATGCTCACTCCAGTATGAACAACCCAACTGCCCACACTTTTATAACACAACTGCTGGGACCACCCTCAACCAAATTATTAATCAGTCTGGTGGCCATGCCCCATTAAAAACAAATGACAATGACAAATCTTCAAGTTAATTGGTTCCTGGTGTCATCATCACTGGCTACTAGCCGGATAAGTTTATAATTCTCTGGTGGCCACCTCATCTTCATTGCTTTTGTTTGCCTTATATTGAACATGATGATGGTGAGGAGGAAATACATTAACTTACTTACTTACTTACTTACTTACATATGTTAGACAACTATTTGTAACATGCTATGTTCACACTATAAACAGTACTACCCTATTTGTCATGCAGTCAGGGTTGGCCGGTATTTCCCGGGGGTGGTATTTCCCGGCGGTAATTCCCGGTATTTCCCGCCCCGGGAAATACTCTTCAAAGTGGGAAATACTGGGAAATAAGAATGAGAAAACGTTCCTAGCGTTTTCTTCCACTCAGGATGTGATGCTATGTTGAATGGTATGTTGCAGGCATAAAACAGTCTGGCAATTTTTTGGTCAAGCTGGGTCTTCATTCTGTGATCTGTCTGGCACCCATAGTTGTTGATATTGCTCTGCTGCAATTGGGGACGCTTGGCTGCTGGAGTAGTAGTCACCTCGGTCTCAACTTCCTGTGGCCCATCTTCAATTTCTTCATGTCGTCATTTGTGGGTTTGTTTTGGCAGACCCGGACATCTTTCTCTGTGACTCTTTAGTCGATCGGCCTTCGCGCTACCAATAGTCTGGCAGTCGTTGCATTTCGCAGTTTGCTTCTTCCCTTCTACGGTAATAGTGTAGAAACCCCATATTGGATTCTTGGCTTTCATGGTTAAGTTGCTGCTAGACTGAGAGTATAATATGCATGTGCTCTGACAAAATTTACTGAAACCTTATATACCTTAGCAAGATATGAAGCCATTTAGCACTTATTCCTGTGATTGGCTGTGAAACTAATTGACAGCAAATTGACAACTAGCACCCCCTTTAACTGTTTTAAGCTCATGTCTGTGGACTGTCACTGTGGAGATAATTGACACCTTTTGTTAATCAATTAAATGACTCTTCTTAAACAAACACTGGAACCATACCTGGTACATGCTTGAGTAACAGTGTAAAGATGAAGCCATGTCATTCACTGTCTTTGTACCACTGTATTTTTAAAAGACAATGAAGATTGACACCTTTTTGTGAAATGACACTTCTGTAGCTAAGAGTAAGGGATCATGATATAGATAAGATAGATAATGTGTTATTTATGATGAGCCATATGACCCATGAACAAATTGTCATGGCATCAAGTGTTAAATAACCAGGTAAGAACATACTTTCCATATTTCCCAGTATTTCCCGGTATTTCCCGGTATTTCCCACCATCCTGGAAAATACTCTTATTTCCCGGGAAATTGCCAACACTGCATGCAGTGGATGCAACTGTTTCTGCCGTGCAATGAAATGCCGGCCAGTGGTCCACGCCCGCTTCACTGCAGTGAGCTGGCTTATCGCTCTTGTTTATAGGGGGATGATTAATGATGCAACTCTATGCTGCAGACTCACCAAACTGAAGATTTTCAGGATGACGGTTGAACCGATCCTGATATATGGATGCGATTCGTGGTCACTAACACAATCAGTAGAAAATACACTGGATGGCACCTACACAAGAATGTTGCAGAAAACTCAAAATGCGTCATGGCGCCACCACATGACCAACCAAGAACTGTACGGCTCCTTCCCGCAGATCACCACCATTGTGAGACAATGGCGTCTTCGTCTGGCAGGTCATGGGATGCGCCATGACGAAGTCCTGTTCTGGAAGCCTGATGGCCCCCGGAGAAGAGGTCGACCAAAAACTACTCTACAAAACATAGTAGAGAAATACACGAACCTCAGCGGGACAAATCTAATAGAGGCAATGAAGAACCGAAACCTGTGGAAAGAAATCTTCATGTCACACATGAAGTGGAAGACATGAGTAAGTACAATCTATTACAATATTTTTATATAACAAACTACCAGATAAAGCTCTACAAAAATATAAATACATCTACACAAATTGAAAATCAAAGGAATATTCAGATATAAAAAGTGCACCAACAAAATACATCTGGCCTTCCTTCTAAGCAATATTTAATTGCAATCTGCCAACAGACAAGTCCCACCTGGCTTCCAAAGGGTCTCCAAATATGCCAAAGGGCATCACAATTAGCAGTTATCAAGCTATACCCCAATTGGTCATTGGTCTGCCTTTTCTGTGATTCTGTAAGCTTCTATCACAGTGTACATAGTGGAGGGCCAGGTGGTGGTTTCTATTGATACAGTATATAAATAAATACTACATATATCATGTAATTAACACTGCCCAAGTCAGTAAATAAGCTCAACTGAGAGTGAACTACAGCCCACAGGTTTATTAGGTAAGAATACTGACTGGGCTTGAAGCCAAGAGACTCATGGTACACAAACTAGGGTACAACCTCAAGACACAAGATGTAAACTGAATTTGGAAATTCTTTCATAAAAACTACACTAACCTGATATGAGAATCCACCTCTAGCTGCATGACAAAATCTAAACAACACCTGCCCTGGATCACAAGAAGCATTATCAGACAAAATCTAAACAACACCTGCCCTGGATCACAAGAAGCATTATCAGACAAAATCTAAACAACACCTGCCCTGGATCACAAGAAGCATTATCAGACAAAATCTAAACAACACCTGCCCTGGATCACAAGAAGCATTATCAGACAAAATCTAAACAACACCTGCCCTGGATCACAAGAAGCATTATCAGACTACAGAGAAAAAGGGACAAAACTCATGCTAAAGCCAAGAAAACAAATATTGGGAAAACTTTAAAAAATTTAGAAAAATAGCCACCAAAGAAGTGACCAAATCCTATAAAGTTACATTAACAACATTATTGGAGAAAGTTTGACGACAAATCCAAAACAATTATGGTCCTTCATCAGACAAAACAAAACAGAAAATCTTGGCATTCCAGCACGAAAAGTAAATAACAACTTGTCAACAACCAACCATGACAAAGCAAATGCTCTCAATGACCACTTCAAATCAGTTTTCACAAATGAGCAACTCCCTACCCCAACAAAAGGCCCATCACCATTTCCATCAATTCAAACCATAGAAATCGGACTAAACAGCATCATAAAACAGCTTGAAGCTCTAAACCCCAACAAAGCGCCAGGGCCAGGTGAAATGCCTGCAAAAATACTAAAGGAAACTGCTAAAGAGATATCCCCCACAATGGAGTACATTTTCCAGCAATCATACAACACTGGCAAACTCCCCCAAGCCTGGAATACAACCCTTGTCAATGCAATAGACAAAAAAGGCAATAAATGTGACCTTGCTAACTATAGACCAATATCTTTAACTTGTATTCTGTACAAGGTGATGGAGCATATTGTCCTTAGCCACATGTGGAAACACCTCGGCGCCAACAACATTATTCTCCCTCACCAGCATAGATTCCGATCTGGACGTTCTTGTGAAATGCAGCTTTTGGAGGCAGTTCATGACTGGGCTGCTTCCACGAACAAACACTACCAAATTGTCCTTATTTTACTAGATTTTTCTAAAGCCTTTGATTGTGTTCCCCATCAAAGACTCCTCAACAAAATCAGTTACTACCGCATCACATGATCCACGCTATACTGGATAAAATCTTTCCTGGCTAACCTAACCCAACATGTCTCAATAAATTGTTCCAACTCATCTCCAGCAAACATCATATCTGGTGTACCCCAAGGCTCAGTCCTTGGCCCTGTCCCCTTTCTACTTTATATAAATGATATCACTGACACATTTCTCTCCTACATACAACTTTTTGCTGATAACTCAATTGTTTATAGAGAGATTCGCTCACCTGCAGACCATGATATACAACAAACAGACCATGACATACAACAAACAGACCATGACATACAACAAACAGACCGTGACATACAACAAACAGACCGTGACATACAACAAACAGACCATGACATACAACAAACAGACCATGACATACAACAAACAGACCATGACATACAACAAACAGACCGTGACATACAACAAACAGACCATGACATACAACTAACAGACATTCAAAAACTAACTGGTCAAACAAATGGCAAATGAAATTCAACACATCAAAATGCCACCTACTCACAATTACTCATAAGTTTAAACCTAGCTAGTTCACCTACACCATCTCAAACCAGCCAATTTCTCTAGTAAATTCACACCCATGCCTAGGCATAGATTCTAAACTGTCCTGGACTAAGCATGAACAAACCACTGCATTAAAATCTGCACAAACACTTAGCCTACTCAAACAAACACTCCATCCAGCCAAACCAAAAGTAAAGGAGGCAGCTTATGATATGTTAGTAAGACCAAAATTAGATTATGGAGCAACAGCTTGGAATCCACATACCCAAAATAACACTGACACCCCGCAAAAAATACAAAGAAACGCAGCTCCATTTGCCCTTAATGACCACCGTCGTACAACAAGTGTCACACACTTATAACACACATTTGGCTGGCAGACATTAGAACAACGACGATTACAACACCAACTCACTTTCTTCTACAAAATTAAACATAACCTCATGAATATTTCTCTGTCAAAACATCTTATAGTCCACAAAACAGCGATCCTGATAAATATATACAAATACAAGCACGCATCAACACATATGTATACTCCTTCTACCCTAGAGTCATAAGAGCCTGGAATCTACCCCCACTGAAATGGGTGTCGGATGTTTCGGCCCATAACGGGTTCGGCCCATGGGCCGAACCATCCAACGGCGTGACAGGTGAACCGTGAAGTGTTTTCGCTTGCATGGGCCGAACCATCCGTGTATGCAACCGGTGCCAGTGGGCGCCGTGGGCCGAAACAACTGACGAATTCTTCGCTATTTTCAACTGTTTCCATGTCTTAGCGAAATGCTGTTGACTTGTTGTACGCTACAGTATTATTGTTTTCGAGTCAATTGTTGTTTATAGAGTATTGTAATTGCGAAATGTTATACGCTGCAACTATTTCAGTGTTTTAACGAAACGCCATGCGCTACATTATTATTGTTTTAGAACCAATATTACTTATTTATTACGTTCCCTAGTTTCAACTGTTTGCGTGTTTTAGCGAAATATTGTACGCTACAGTATTGTTATTGTTTTCGAACCAAGTGTTTATTACGTTCGCTATTTTTGTCAGTCGGCTCAAGGAACGCAGCGTTTCCCTTTCGTTACGTTCGGCCTTGACGAGACGCTCCCAGATTGTAAATAACGCGTTCGTCCTGTCGTGGCTTCTCCGCATTATGGCATGTATGCATGTATGTATGTATGTATATATATATATATATAAATATATATATAAATATATATGTATATATGTATATATATGTATATATATATATATATATATATATATATATATATATATATATATATATATATATATGTACATATATGTACATATATGTACATATATGTACAGAGTTTCATATATGCGGACGACTTATGCATTGCATCGCAAGAAAAAGATTTCAATAACATCGAAGTAAATTTGACGTCTGCACTAAGCATCTTGTCCACATACTACGACCTCAACCAACTGCGCACAAACCCATCTAAGACGCAGGTGTGTGCTTTCCACCTGAGGAACAGAGACGCTAAGCGAGAATTAAACGTTGTTTGGAATGGGACCCGTCTCAACAACACATCAACACCAGTGTACCTCGGCGTTCATCTCGATAGAACTCTCTCCTTTAAGACACACATACAAAAAAACCAAGATGAAAGTAAACGCAAGAAACAACATCATCCGCAAACTTGCCAACTCGAAGTGGGGGTGCAGAGCATCAACTTTAAGATCTAGTTGTCTCGCTCTCTGCTACTCAGCTGCCGAGTATGCCTGTCCGGTATGGGAAAGGTCCACACACGCAAGCAAGTTGAACCCTGCTCTACATGACTGCTGCCGAATCATATCAGGCTGCCTCAAACCGGCGAACGTCGACAGCGTACACTTGCTGGCCGGCATAGCTCCCCCTCAAATCAGGAGAACTGTTGCCAGCCGCATGGAACGATCACGACTAATGACAGATACCAGACACCAACTGTTCAACCATATGCCAGCTGCTAGCCGACTGAAGTCGCGGAAGAGCTTCATGCACACAGTGACACCGCTCGACTCGTCTCCTAGTATCACTAGAATACAGATGTGGAACAGCAAAATAGCTGATATACCAGCCTCCAATAAAATGGGATTAGAGGCGGCTGAATCCCTGCCAGCGGGGTCTGACCAAGCATGGCCCTGTTGGCGTTCTCTGAACCGCCTACGCACTGGCGTTGGCCGTGTTAAAAGTACGATGAGGAGGTGGGGATACATTGATGACACCCAGTCTTTGAACTGCAACTGTGGGGAACTGCAGACAATGGCCCACCTCCTCTGCTGTCGACTACTGGATGAGGCCTGCACCGCAGAAGACCTCGTCACTGTCACTGAGCGAGCAAAGGCGTGCGCCCGCAAGTGGCAACACATTGTGTGAAGGACACGAAAGAAGAAGATATATGTATATATATATATATATATACATACATACATGCCATAATTACATATACATATATATATATAAATATAGATATATGTACATATATATATATATGTACATATATATATATATATTATATTTTGGTAGTTGTTAATAAAGACAAAAATTCCATCCGTTGTCAATATTTCTGG
Source organism: Lamellibrachia columna (assembly GCA_963662155.1). NCBI lineage: Eukaryota > Metazoa > Annelida > Polychaeta > Sabellida > Siboglinidae > Lamellibrachia > Lamellibrachia columna. The sequence continues at coordinate 894,258 of OY759263.1, forward strand.
CGTTGTGTTGCTGGACTGCACTCTGTTATTTTATGAGATAATTGTTATATTAGCGTGTGAATATGTTTCTGTGCGTTATCATATTAAGTATTTTTTCCTGAATCACGCCCTGGGCCGAAACTACTATTCTTAGAAATCAGCTACTGACGTGGGACAATAGAGCCGAAAACGTTAATGACACCTCTTTGCAACTTGTGATATGCTCAATTAACTTAAGACGATTAATTGAATAAAGGGCTTGATCAAATATAACGTGCTCACACAAACAATGAAGTGATGCTATCAAACATTTACGTTATCATGTTTTGCTGATGAAACACCAGATAGATTAAAAGCATAAAATGTGCTCACACAAACTATGAAATCACGCTTTCAAACATTTCAGTTAACAAGTGTTGATGATGAAACATCAGACAGATTAAACACATAAAGGGCTTGATCACATAAAATGTGCTCACACAAACAATGAAGTCAATACATTATATATTACAATACAAACTCAACTAGTTATTATGTTTATTCGCGGACGTTTCCATTAAACATTAATTACTTGAATTTGGTTCATTTCTTTATTATGTCAACCACTTTCTTTTAATTTATTTATATTGCTATATTTTTATAAATAGTTCCAGATCATTATTATTATATTAGCGTGTACGTATGTTTCTGTGCACAATCATAATTTCCGCCTCTCCGCCTTTCTTACTGATTCAGGCCGTGGGCCGAAACGACTATTCTTAGATTTCCGCCGCTTAGCTAGAGTGAGCCGAATCGACCGTCGCTGATTTCAATAGCGACAGTGAAATGGGCCGAACCATCCGTCTGTGTGGGCCGAATCGACTAGGCCGAACCATCCGTCGGCATGGGCCGAACCATCCGGGACCCACTGAAATAATAAGACTCCCCTCCACTCACCCCTTCTAACTAGCTGTGAGCACTGTCTATTTTGCCCTTCCAGCTCACCTCATTCATCTGTAAGGTGGACATCTGATTTTAATCCACTTTTTAATTACACTGTTTTATTCACAATTTATTATTTCTCACATTTATATGCAACTTTTTCATGCGCACCAAGCACCACACTCCTATTTTAGCCCCAGAAGGGGCTGTTTGGAGGAAGCGAACCAAAGACCAAAGCTATAGCCTATATTATTACCACGTTAAGTGTTTTATTCCGAAAACAAACCAGTCAGTTGCTGGCGAGTGCATTACAGTGGTTTATACTTAATGATTATGCCAGCTGCGAAATAGCTGTGTCAGAGATTATGTTGTTCGTTTCATTCGAGCTGATATGATTAGCTGTATGACGCAACTGTAGACGTCGTTGTGAGCTACGCAGCCGACGACGACACTGGCACTATTTCAGACGAGCGAAATGAGAAGGAAATCTTAATCACGAACGCGTTTTAGACGAGTGGCTTGCTTTACCTATCAATTATGAGTAAGTGCAACCGGCTGTGGAGTCGTGACGAACGTACATATTTAAACGATCAAATACAGAACACTGTGGAGTGTGGTCACATTAACACTGGACCTGATTGGTGCGATTCAACAAAGACACCGAAAAGCGAAATCTGGTGTGGTGGACGAGATCTAGTTAAACAGCAACGCCAACACTCCGACATTGATGGTTTAACTTACGTGCACTCTACGACAAATTCTGCTGCTCACAAAATGCGCTGAATTAAGTTTTCACCACGCAACATTCGATGTCATCCTTCGCGTTCAATTCCCGATGCAAACAAACCTTGTCATTGAAGTTGAACCTTTCATTGGCACGTCTGCGACATGTTTATTTTGAGAAGTATGTCAAGTGGTGCGTCACTTCCTTGTTTCTACCCGTTATCTGATTGGTTGACGCGGATACGGAAATTCCGAGTGGGTTTTCCCTTGATCGCATGCTTCAGGACGCACAGCTGCCAGCATAGGTAATCAGTTAAAAATGTGTTTCAAGATTGTTTCCTTATAAACAGTTTAACAGCTTTGACATTTAAACGCGTCAACAGTACTCATGATGGTCCAAAAGAGGGCAAACGGTTACTACAAAGAGAGAGAGAGAGAGAGAGAGAGATCGCGAGGTGTCGCTGCCGGAGGACAACGAGCACCGCACGGCGCCACTTGGCCTCTATTATCCAGTCTCCGTGATGTGGCGCCACCGTTTGTCGCACACTATAGAGCCAGGAATCGTTTACCCTGTATCACGTTCCATTGTGACGAATTTGATTAGTCACCCGGAATCTGGATAACCAGTTAAATTGTCTATCATGCTAATTTGTCAGTTATGAGTACACTTTTCTAAGCTAATACATGCAATACATTCAACCCAATTTAAAACTTCTGACACAAGTCAAACAATAAAATAAAACAATTATATGCGTATGCCATTTTATGTTGGTTAGAAGACATACACTGGCATGATGCATGATTGTTCTGCAAACATTTGTTTCTAATTTAAAACAAAATAACCATAGTAATTAAGACCTTGAGGAGGGCTACCTCCATAGACGTAGTTGAGCTGTGACGCCGGGCGCTGTAATACCCACAACTCAACAAATTACAAATGTAGTCAATTTCATACATACGCACACATGCACGTACTCAGACATAGTAAAACATACGCACGCACGCACGCACGCACGCACGCGCGCGCGTACACACACACACCAAATATGATATACCAAACTAATTTCCACGAGGCATTTATTGGTTCCACGCGAACCGAACAGAATCTACATTACATAGTTTGAAGTTTAAATTCAGGAAGAAATGTACGCGGACACAATTCCATCAGCAGGCAACGACTGCGGTGGAACAGCGTTTAGGCTTTAACTCCTCAGATCTGACTCGTAAATATATAGATAGGCGGGCTCCGCAGCTCGGTGCAAACAGGTCGCTTGTCACTGAGACAGGACGCTTGTCGCTGAGACAGGACGCTTGTCGCTGAGACAAGGCGCTTTCCGCTGAGACAGGACGCTTGTCGCTTAGACAGGACGCTTGTCGCTGAGAAAGGACGCTTTCCGCGGAGACAGGACGCTTTCCGCTGAGACAGGACGCTTGTCGCTGAGACAGGACGCTTGCCGCTGAGACAGGACGCTTGCCGCTGAGACAGGACGCGTTCCGCTGAGACAGGACGCTTGCTGCTGAGACAGGACGCTTTCCGCTGAGACAGGACGCTTTCCGCTGAGACAGGACGCTTGCCGCTGAGACGAAGAAACTGTAGAAGAACAGAACGGGACGGAACATGCAGATCTGACTAGTGTCATTGAAAATGCCGATTGACGCTTTTTCTCACGTGCTTCGACTGGTGCATCGTTTTCGCAAGTTGCTATGACGACGACTTGGCTTCGGACGATGACGACAATGACGTGGTGTGACGCGGCGACACGACCGACGGCGACAGCTGACCGGGCGGTGTGGTGCGAATGGGCGACAAGACAACGAGACGCTGGCGGAGCGGGTGGAAGGCGACCGGCTCGTCAGACAGACTCGTCATAGTCGTCATCGACGTCAGCAGTGACGACCGCTGCGAGTCTGACGTCAGCAGTGACGTGTCGCTGTCGGAGCTGAGTCCGTCGCCGAATCGCGTCGAATTGTCGTACGTGTCATCTTGGGGCGCCGAGGCGGTGTAACATTTCCGCGGCGAAGCCACGTCCAATCCCGTGATTAGCGATGACGCCTGGTGCGGCGGGATGCAAGGATTTTCTCTACGGGGCGAGCAAGGAGCGTCTTGTCGGGACGGGGAACAGGGACTGTGCCGCCTTGGCGAACAGGGAGCGTCATGCCGGGCAGAGCAGGCACTGTCTCTCTGGGGCGAGCAGACACTCTCTCTTCTCACCGGTGACGTTAGGCTCAGCTGTAGCGGCGGCATGGCGGGGCAGCCGTCGGACTGGGCGGACCGACGGCGCTCGTCGTCCTCGGCCCGCGGCGACTGCGTGGAGCGGCTCCTCGGGGTCGACTTCCGGGACGGCGAAGCATCCACCTTCCGACGCTGTGTCGAGGATACATCGCCTGTCCCCGCGCAATCGTCGGTGCTCTGTGGCGAAGACGTAGCCGCCGCCATCGCCGGGTTGTAGTTGGTGGCTTCACGGCATGGAGTAGCCTGACTCGGGGGCGGCTCAACTCCTCCGGCCGTCGGTGGCGGCGGAGGCGGTGGTGGGGGCATCATCATCTCGTTGGCAGCCCGCTTACGCTCACGAGACACGTTGGTGTACGCCGGGGGCGGTGATGGTGGAGGCACCGGCAGAGGCGGCGGCAGAGGCGGCGGCAGAGGAGGAGAAGGCGGGTGTGTTGGTCCGGACAGGTCTGTATCGCTGCAGCTGCCGAGCTCCAAACCTTGCGAGTTCTCTCGGATTGCCCGACTCCAGTATGGTAACAGCAACGTGTCTGGTATCACCAATGTGGTGTCCGGCTTCCGCGGCGACGAGGCGACTGTTTGGTGGTCGCTGCCTGAAGACGATGTCTTCTCCTCCATCAGCCACAACGACGTCTCGTCGCACTCCGGCACCGACACCTCGCGATCCCTCGGACTGCGCCCGGGCATGTCAGCCCTCGCCTGTCCCGCCACGTCGCCTTGCGCCCGGGGAGAGATGACGACCTTCCGCGGGGAGGTCTCGCAGTGGTAGGCCGGCGGGAAGTCGGCCCGGCGCAGGGGAGGCGACTCGGTCGGTCGTCGATGGGAAAGCTTGGCCTTCTCCTCGGGCCGGTCCCTGCTCGGGCGCGGGGATTGCATGAACTTGTTTAAACGCCGCTTGATATCTCGCTCAGCGTTCCACGGGGTCTCGACTCTGGCAAAACGGTTCATGTCATCAGAAAACGTGCATTCAACAGCGTCACATAAATTACCGATCTTCCGTAGAGTAAAGATCGGATGCAATGACCGAATGTGTGCGTGCGTGCGTGCGTGCGTGCGTGCGTGCGTGCACACAATACATACACAGAGAGTGACACCTACCTGGACGACGACAATTCCCTCTGTATGATGGCATTCTTGCGGGGCGATACCTTGCCGCGGCTGGCGACGGTCGGTAGCAGTGACGGTGACTCGCCGGGACGAGTGGTCAGTTGCCGACCGGCCTTGTCCGGCGGCTGGCTCTTAACGAGGTCGCGTGGACTGCCTTCTATGTTCTGGTTGACGGGGCGCGCAGTGACGTTCTCCTTGGGTAGACTGGCGATCTTCCACGACCTGCGCAAGGCGTCTCGCGGCGGTGCGGGGGACTTCTGTGACGTCATCGCCGCGCTGCTGCAAGGGGGGAGATCACATGTCAGTGGTGGCGCTAGTAATAGCAATGGCTGCAGCGGCAACTGTCGGCGATTTCTCTTGTTTGATGACCAGCCCTAGAAGAGGTTAACCTTCCTGGGTTGATGACCAGTTCTCGAAGACGTTACCCTTCCAGGATTGAGGACCAGTTCTGTAATAAGTTGACATTCCAGGTTTGATGACGAAAGTGAAGATGTGAAAGAAAGATGTGTAAGAATAGGCCAATCGTTTGTTGGAACATGACCGTCACGTGCTACCTTGCTCGTGCAGCTCAGAGCCGTGTGAAGTGGCTCCGCCTCGTGGAAGTTTCGCAAGCGCACCATTACATCGGTGATGACAACGTTACCTGTTGGAGTTGTCGCGACTTGTCGTCTTCCGCGGTGTCGTCGTCCCGCGCACTCTCTCGTTGGCGGCGGCCGGCCTCCTGGCCGGGCCAGCACCGTCCACTGGCTGGTCGTCCGCCGAGCCTGAGTTGGACAACTCGCTGCAGGAGTCGGTGTGGGGGAGGCCGCTCGACCCACGGCGGGCCGAAGTCTGGGAGGGCGGGATGCGGATCTCCCGCGTCGGCTGGAACTTGCAAGGCCGCGCGGGAAGACGGGACTCAGGAGGCGAGTCGACTGGGCCTTTGCTGCCGGCCGCCCCGTTCACCGGCCCAACCACCGCGGCGTCTACGGCGGTGTCCATCTCTCCGGGGCTGCCTGACGCCGGGCCGGTCGGGGCTGCGGCGGGGGTCGGGTCCGTCCTGGACGACGACCGGTGGCGCCGCAGACTGCGCTCGTGTGTCGTCGTGAAGGCCGGGTCTTCAGTTTGTCGGCGGCCGGGAGACGCCTTGGTCGGCAAGCCCAGCTCCACCCTGGGTCGAGTGCCGGGCGATGGGGGCGGTCGTAGATCCGACCTATTCGACGTCGCCGACGGGATGCGGGTCAACAGACGAGACGCCGACGACGGACGGATGGAACGACGCGACCCCGACGACTGGGAGGAGCGACACGGCAAGCGGATGGGTACGATGGACGGACCGCTCTGGGGCTTGGCCGAGAACACGGGACTGTTCCACGACCACGATGGCGGGCCGCTCTTGACGTTCTTCCGGCTGCGCGGCGTCACCTCGGTGTTGGACGCGGCACGACGTCGAAGTTCCGGCACCGCGGTCTTGTCGCCGCTCGCCTGACTCACGCGGCGCGGGCTGTGCGCCGTCACCGTCTTGTCCCGGCCCGCCACCACGGCACTGCCCACCTCGTCGGGGGCAGGCCTCGTCGATTGACCCCCGGCGCCTGGGTCGTGCTGTATCCGGCAAAGTAGATCTGCAACGGTGCTGTCGGCGGTGAGCGTGGCCGGCGGCGTTGACTTGCGGATGTTGTGTCTGCTGGGGCCGCCCTCCATCGAGAAGCGGCCGACCATCGACGCGACAGACCGGCCAGGCAACACGGGGCTGGTGGCGGCGGCGTTGCGGGTGATGCGACTCTGGCACATCAAGCCGGTCGAGTCACTACTCACTCGCGACGGCAACGCCAGTGCCGGGTGCTCCGAGTGGGCATCACCTGCGCACTTCTGGGCCGCCATTTCGTCGTCGGCGCGCGATACCTGGCGATCAACGACGGAACATCATTACACGAATACTAATAGTCATTATAGTATAACAGTGTTAAGCGTATGTGTAGTAACAGTTCTCGTGAATGCACACGTTATCGATGCCGCGTACCTTCAGCGCTAGATGCGACTGGTACTCCTTCAGACGTTCGTACTTGGTGTGCAGCGCCGTCGCGCGGTTCATCTGCGCCTCGAGATGATGCTGCAGCGCCTGCAGGGGACAATCATTGTAGCAATATTGACCTTGCTGTTCATCATGCAATGTAAGTATGATGATCGAGTCGAAACATTTAAATTTAACATAACGGTCAAACAAATCGTGATTCAATAAAACACATTTAGGCGTTCAACGGGTTAGAATAGATTAAATAAATAGAGTTCATAGCACGTTCAACGGGTTAGAATAGATTAAATAAATAGAGTTCATTGCACGTTCAACGGGTTAGAATAGATTAAATAAATATAGTTCATAGCACGTTCAACGAGTTAGAATAGATTAAATAAATAGAGTTCATAGCACGTTCAACGGGTTAGAATATATTAAATAAATATAGTTCATAGCACGTTCAACGAGTTAGAATAGATTAAATAAATATAGTTCATAGCACGTTTAACGATTTAGAATAGATTAAATAAATAGAGTTCATAGCACGTTCAACGAGTTAGAATAAAGTAAATAAATAGAGTTCATAGCACGTTCAACGGGTTAGAATATATTAAATAAATATAGTTCATAGCACGTTCAACGGGTTAGAATAGATTAAATAAATACAGTTCATAGCACGTTCAACGAGTTAGAATAAAGTAAATAAATAGAGTTCATAGCACGTTCAACGGGTTAGAATAGATTAAATAAATATAGTTCATAGCACGTTCAACGGGTTAGAATAGATTAAATAAACAGAGTTCATAGCACGTTCAACGGGTTAGAATAGATTAAATAAATAGAGTTCATAGCACGTTCAACGAGTTAGAATATATTAAATAAATAGAGTTCATAGCACGTTCAACGGGTTAGAATAGATTAAATAAATAGTGTTCATGATTTCGCCATAAAAACTATCCGATTGTGTATTTCAAAAAGACTGTTCACATTTATTTAAGCTCTACCCATCTAGCGCGCTCTAATCCAAACATCTTGTACTATACATGTTCCCTTACCTGATTCTTCTTTGTTATCACGTTTACGAAGTTACGACATTTCAGGATAAGTCTTCGGTTTCGTCGAACTGTTTTCTTCAAAGTCGTGTTTAGTCTGCTCAGCGTCCTAACTGCAACATCATTAGAACGCCCTTGTGTCTCGGTGTCTCGCGACATGTCTCTTTTGAAAATCAACATCATTAGAACGCCCTTGTGTCTCGGTGTCTCGCGACATGGCTCTTTTGAAAAATCTATTTTGGTTAGCATGTCGTAAAGAAAATATATAGACAGGTTGATTATGCAAGACACATAAGATCTACTGAGGTGAATTCAACATTTAACAAGATTTAACAAGATATGCCATCCAAGCCAAATAAAGGCCCAGACGGCAAGTGGACAAGGAAGCCATTGGCTTATCAATTTTCATTTACGTGTAACCCGCCCTCCCGAGATATGTGTCAACCTATGATTTTAAACATATTCACGCTGCTAGCAATTACACAATCCGTAGACAATTTGTTCCATTCATTTATTGTCCTCTATGAGAACGAATACTTCCTGATATCCAATTTACACTGATCCTTTACTAATTTTACCTCATGTCCTCAAGTTCTACTATCTTTCTTGAGTGAGAAATTCGTTCAAACGTGTCTATATCCTACTTACGGAATGATCTCCACGCTTGTATACTAAATGAGGTCTAACTATTGCTTTGTTCAGAAGTATAATTAGCTTTTTTCCTTTTAAGTTATGTTTCTCCTAATCAACCCAAGAATTTGATTACTCTTTGAAGCTGAAATTTTCATATCAGCACTTATTGTTATTCCTAAGTCCTTTTCTTTTACAGTAGTACCTATAACACTATCTCCCATATTATAGTTTATATCTAAGTTCCCGTGAACTGTATATAGGCATTTACATTTCCCAAAATTTAGTATCTGCCGTGGGACATCTGCCATTTTTCAGACCTTTTAACCAATTTGTCTAGATCGTTTTGTAAATGTTGTTTAAAATCATCAGTGTTAACTTTTCTAAATACGTTTGTGATATCACACAACTTTCAGTACACTGCTTGTTATTTTATCTTCCAAGTCATTGATATATATATATATATATATATATATATATATATATATACACATTACAAATAAATATATATATATTACAAATAATAAAGGTCCCAATACTGATCCTAGTGGTACCCCACTCAAAACTGATTTCCAGTTTGAAACCTCTCCATCTACCACAACACGCTGTTTTCTGTCAGTCAGCCATTGTTCTATCCAGTCAACTATGCCGACCCCGATACCTTAAGTAGTATTTTTTTATGTGGCACTTTGTCAAAATCTTTCTGAAAATCTAAGTAGATAATATCAACTGGCGATCCCTCGTCTATCCACTTACTGGTTTCTTCCAAAAAACATAACGTATTTGTTAAGCATGACCTCGCTTTTAGGAATCCATGTTGAGATGAATTTAATTATTTATGCCTAACAAGGAAGTCCACAATATGGTCTTTAATTAACCTTTGTAATAATATACAAATCACTGACGCTAAACTCACTGCTCTGTAGTTCTCTGACTTATTTCTCGAACCCTTTATAAATAATGGTATGATGTTTGCTTCTTTCCATTTAACAGGAACCACCCCATCTTTTAATGACAAGTTGAACACTCTTACAATTGGTATACTGATTTGTTCTACTGTTTCCATTAGTAGTCTTGGAGGAATTCCATCCACTCCATGTGATTTACTAACCTCCATTGCCTTTATTTTCTTAGCTATAATTTCTGGAGTTACAATTAACTGCCCTAAATAGTCAGATTCAGTCTCCTGAAATTTAGCACCTGAAACTAGTAATGCACTAATATTCTCTCTACTAAACACTGAACTGAAGTAACTTCCGCCATTAAAAACCATGTTATTCCAATCTAGCTTTGCTAAGTATTTTCTCGTATCCTTTTGTAATAACCTTTGTGGAAGTTTCTCCTGTACGTTTTTTATTTTTACTTTCTGTTTTTACATTGATGTCAAAATGTATTTGATTATGATCACTGTTGCCCAATTGTTAATGTATTTTTATATTGTACACTAATTCGTTTTGTGATGACAAAACTATATCTAGTACATTCTCTCCCCTGGTTGGTTCTGAGTAAGGAAGCTATCCTGAATTAAAAATAGTAATTGTTGGTCCTCACCCCGTGTACTCTGTAGAGATTTCCATTGTATGTGTCCATGGTTAGAGGTGAAATAACGACAAGTGGACGGAGCGAAACATAGGTGATATGGCTGGATTGACACCGCCACCCGTACGTACTGTAAGGCTTATGATATTTGGTAACGAATGATCCATACATACTGTATTGTTTTGTACTGTATTGTATTGTATTGTACTGTATTGTTTGGGGTTTTTCTTAATGAATTATATAATACACACCTACTATAATTGTTTGGGGTGTTGTGTTTGTTAACGAATGATATAATCCACACTTATTGTACTGTTTATGGTCTTTGTTGACGAATGAATTCATCCATACTTCCTACTGTAATGTTTAGGGTCTTTGCTATCGAATGATCCATACGTACTGTAATGTTTAGGGTCTTTAGTGACGAATGCTCGCCAGAATTGTCCACGTGTTTTCTTATGTTTCTTCCTGTAGTCAGTGGCTGGCAGAAACAAACATCACAGTCCAATCAGAAGCCATGACACATACGACACATCCACCTACTAACGTGATTAGCCCATTGCAATGTGACTTTAATAATGTATCTGGACCCGTCTACAAGCGGCCCAAAGTTTTTATCCTCATAAACTACATACATGACTCCATTCTTCAATGGTTGAATACACTCTCTGCCGTTTAAACGGAACCGTATCATTTGTATCATATATGAACGTTCGTATCGACATTTGCCGCCGACCTGTGCTCGATGCCCCTGTTGACGTTTCGCCGCCATCTTGTGTCCCCGCGGCACGTGACCCGCGCCATAGACGTCCCTTGGTGCGCAGGAACAGGATGACGCCAACGCCCCCCGCGATACATGCAGGCAGTATCACTTTTTCCGCCGGGTACAAAGTTTCCTGCAAAATGGTTTCACAAATATGTCGGTGTTGGATAGGAACTGAAGAGAACAATGATGCAGTGTGTTGACTAAGCATGTCAACACAGCACAAGCTATCACGATGTCCGTGACGTCGCGTGTCTCTTTACGACACGGGTCTATACATATAGGAAATAAAATCGTCCCACAATAAATATTGTGTTCCCGGGGATACGTAACCCCCAGTCACAACAGTCAGATACTCGTGTGTTTATCCCGGGGGTACGTAACCCCGAGTCACAACAGTCAGATACTCGTGTGTTTATCCCGGGGGTACGTAACCCCGAGTCACAACAGTCAGATACTCGTGTATTTATCCCGGGGGTACGTAACCCCGAGTCACAACAGTCAGATACTCGTGTATTTATCCCGTGGATACGTAACCCCGAGTCACAACAGTCAGATACTCGTGTATTTATTCCGGGGATACGTAACCCCGAGTCACAACAGTCAGATACTCGTGTGTTTATCCCGGGGGATACGATGCATCCTAACCCCCCCCCCAATTTAATGTCTTTACAAAACGTATTAGTGGACAATGTCAAAAACACATCAGCGTTTGTGTAACAGTGATCATAATCAAATATATTTTGACATCAAAGTAAAATCAGAAAGTACAAATAAAAAATTATAAAGGAGAAACTTCCACAAAGGTAAATATAAAGATATGAGAAAATACTTAACAAATCTAGATTGGAATAACATGCTGAGGAATAAGACCGCAATTGAATGTTGGAATATTCTAAAATATGTAATTGAGAGTATCATTGATCAATTTGTTCCCTTGAAAAAGCAAAGAAAAGGTCAATAAATAAATATTTGTCAAAAGAAGCTATTTGAAAAAAAATTACAAGCAAACTATGTGGAGGGTTTATAAGCGGACCAGAAATGAGGAAGACTAGAAACATTACAGAGGCACTTATTGCAGCTACGAATGAAATTAGACAATCCAAAAGAAGCTATGAGCACAAATTAGCATATAACCTAACAAATTTGTTTTTATGCATATACCAGGAGTAACCAAAACGTACGAGACATGGTTAAACCACTAGAAGACAGTGCTGGACATATAACATCACACTGTTTTTTAATGGCAGAAGACCTAAATGGATACTTCAGTTCAGTGTTTACCAGATAGCATATTAGTTCATTACCTGTTCCAGATGCAAACTTTCAGGAGGCTAAATCTGACTATTTAGAGCAGCTAATTGTAACTCCAGAAATGGTAGCCAAGAAACTGAAGACAATGAAGGACAATAGAGTGGATGGAATTCCTCCAAAACTACGAATGGAAACTATAGAACAAATTAGTATACCGCTTGCAAGAGTGTTCAACTTGTTACTAAAAGAGGTGGTGGTTCGTTTTGAAAGAAGAAAACACCATGCCGTTATTTAAAAAGGGTTCTAAAATAATTCAGAGCATTACACACCAAAGTGCCACATCAAAGATTAGCACTTAAATTAAAAGCCCATGGTATCGGGATGGCACAATCGACTGGAGAAAAGAATGGCTGACGGACAGAAGACAGCGTTTTGTAGTAGATGTGGAGGTTTCAAACTGGAAATCAGTTTGAGTGGGGTACCACAAGGATCAGTGTTGAGACCTTTATTATTCTTAATATATATCAATGACTTGGTTGATACAAAAGTGTTTAGAAAGGTTAACACTGATGATGATAAACAACATTTACAAAACGATCTAGACAAATTAGTTCAATATTCTGAAAAATAGCAGATGTTATTCGATTTTGGGGAATGTAAATGCCTACATACAGGACACGGGAACTTGGATGTAAATAATAAAATGGGAGATACTGTTCTGGGTTACAATAAGCGCTGATATGAAAGTGTCAGAACAGTGTGGTATTACAGGTTCAAATGTTAATCAAATTATTGGGTTGATTAGGAGAAATATTACATACAAGGAAAAAAGCTAATTATACCTCTGTATAAAGCAATAGTTCGGCCTCATTTAGAGTACTGTATGCAAGCTTGGAGACCACATCGTAAGGATATAGATACGCTTGAAAGAATACAGAGGAGAGCAACAAAATGATTCCAGAACTGAGAGACCTTAGTCATGAAGAATGACTGAAAGAATGTGGTTTAATAACCCTAGAGACGAGGCGGTTAAGAGGAGATCATATTGAAGTTATTAAGCTATCGAATGGGTATGAAAATATTGATAGAAATGTTTTTCCCACTCAAGAAAGATACTAGAACTTGAGAAGATGAGGTAACATTAGTAAAGTATCGGTGTAAATTGGATATCAGGAAGTACTCGTTCTCACAGAGGACAATCAATGAATGGAATAAAACACATACAGATTGTGTAACTGTAGCGTGAATATGTTTAAAAATAACGTTGACACAAATCTCAGGAGGGCGGATTACACATAGATTTAAAATGTTGGACTCTCGATAAGCCAATGGCTTCCTTGTCCACTTGCCATCTGGGCCTTTGCCTTGGATGGCAATCATGTTAAATCTTGTTAAATATCTAAAATGTACTGAATATGTAAACATATTGGTAACTATTATCTATGCAAAATTCAAGAATGACATGACCATGAGTATACCAGGTGCATGAAAATAGAAAAGAACATTTAAAAAAAATTCCGAGAAGGATTTCAGCAGTCTGTATTTCACTGTTGTCTTACAGTACAACATCCAAATTGCCACCATCTGTTGCCATGGAAACTGGCAATAACCCATTAGTTCAGTAGTTTTCTAATTGCTATACTTACAGAATAATTCAGCCATAAACTTTAACTTTTTCTAAATTTTCAGAATTTCTGGACCTAAAAAGTCCTATGACCAACATTTTGTAAGGGTACATAGTCTATCATTAGGTAAACAACATATATATTAAAATATTGGTTACAGTTTAAGCAAATTCTGATATATCAACTTCACTTGCCATGTGGGCCTTTGCCATGGATGGCAATCTTGTTCAATCTTTAAAAAAAAACGATTCACAAGCCAAATACTCATGTATTTACCGCGGGGATACGATGCATCCTAACCCCGAGTCACACCAGTCAGATACTCGTGTAATTATCCCGGGGATACAATTCATCCTAACCCCCGAGGTACAATAGTAAGATACGCATGTATTTGCCCCGGTGATACAACGCATTAAAACCCCGAGTCACACCAGTCAGATACTCGTGTATTTATCCCGGAGATACGATTCATCCTAACCCCCGAGGTACAACAGTCAGATACGCATGTATTTGCCCCGGTGATACAACGCATTAAAACCCCGAGTCACACCAGTCAGATACTCGTGTATTTATTCCGGTGATACGATTCATCCGAACTCCCGAGTCACAACAGCCAGCTACTCGTATATTTACCCGGGGACACGACGCATCCTAACCCCCGAGTCACAATATCTAGATACTTGTGTATTTACCCCGAGTCAGAATGAATAGCAGAATAGACTTGTGGCGCCGCGTCATAGGCCTTGCTTGAATGTGGACACTGACATTGATTGCGCTGACGACAATGCAGGCCCGGGACATCTGCAGGTGGATACGACGCACGACTACTAAACACTTAGCAATGGATACTTACATCGTATATGTTTGTCAGGGTTTCATACGTATACTTGATATTTGAAAACATCGTTGACGTCACCTGCAACGCATTGCGACCAACGCTACCTGCAAAGCACGAACACAGCCCGTGTTATGTTGGCGCGCTGCATATAGTATTGTCAGGTTTTGCTGTCAAAAGAAAGATATTTGAAATCGTCGCCCTTTAAAACATGTTTTAAAACCAAAATCACAGCTCTATGTGACGTAGTTCTTTAGATAGGGACCAATTGCTTTTAACGGGCGCCATCTTTAAAACTGGCGGATATGAATGTCGTTGAAGATCGTAAAACATATGAAACCGTTGCCCCAAAAAATATATATATATATATGTATGTATGCATGTATGTATGCATGTATGTATGTATGTATGTATATATATATATGTATATATATATATATATATATATATATATATATATATATATATATATATATATATATATATATATATATATATATATATATATATATATATATATATATTAGATGGCCCTTTATCTAAATTTTTCTCCTTGACTTTTGGAGATTTGTTGCGCCTTTTGTCTTACAGGCGTATCGATATTCCATCTAGAATGTTTCTGTTTGTCGCCACACCAGCGTCTTTCTGTGACAACACGCCATTGGTCACAGTCGTTGTCAGTCATAGTTTTAGCTGACATTCTCTTTAAATTTGCGTCAATTTCTAAAACCGCTTTAGTCAATCCAAGTCAAATTATCCCAAACAACTACGAGGGACGTTGTCGGTGACACTTGTGTTCACTCAAAGCCGGTTTTAAAACGTTTACTTGGCGTTCCCCCTCACGCGAACGGGTAATTCCTGGAAACTCTACTTGAAGTTTGACGAGGCGCGTCTAGTTCCCCCCAGAAAGACGTCGAACAAGACAAGAAGTGGGACGATGTACAAATGATTCAGCCTACAATCACACATGGCGTGAAAAAAAGAGAAAGTTCCATGTTTCAACAGGTTTATCTGCCAGGGGTAGGGAAGTACTCGGTAGTCCCCTGGCGGCGAGGGTGGCATCTTGTTCTAGGCCTATATATTATGTCATCTGCAGATGCCCTACCACGGGGACAACATGCAGACGGAAGAAGGAGCTTAAGCATTTAAAATAGCGCCTATATGCTTAGCTTGCGTAGGAACACAGTCCTCAAGCCATATGCACCTACCTGAATAGTTATCAACACATGTTGATTTTTTTTTTGATTCACTGTTTCACGTCCTTTGATGTTTTCCTCGAAGATCTTGCTACACTGCAGAAGTTAAATGGTAGAAATTCAAACGTAAGTAATCGCTTACGGCAACCCGCGAGCACGCACCAACGTCGTATCTACGCTGACGTCAACGATTGCGTTTATGACGTCATCCCGTACGCGAGCTGATGGGCCTAAGTTACAACATAGCTCTGGTTATAATGATATTATGATATTATGCCGCTATCATGGTTGTGTTTCTATTTCTCTTGAAGAATGTAGCGTGCAAGCAATTCGAATAATTTAGTAAATTAGTCTCGATCTATGATGAACAACTGAAATGCAGTTTATAGTTATCAACATTGTAAACATAGGTCTAGTTACATAAACTTTGATTCCTGGTACATGTTTCATACACAAATTTGTTTCGGAAGTTTTGGTTTACCGTCTCCGG